>JAPDOI010001357.1:0-190613 GCA_029168955.1 Aplectana chamaeleonis
CTTATTCGCCTGTTATTACTGCTTCCCCTTTTTAATGAATTTAAGTACTCTTTCCGACTAGACGACCCACCCAAAAGAACTGAATTTTCGTGGTGTTTCATACAGTGGGTTCGGAATTGATAAGGACACCCCTGAAAACCACAGTCTTTATGTTTAAATTGAGTGCGGCGTTTGGTAATGCTCATAAATGAATTCAGCAAGGTAAATAACTTCTGTTCACTTGTTTCTATAACAATAGCATAATATTGTAATATTTTATTTTGAATTGTTACATTATCCGCCGTTTGAAAATGATAATGGACACTATTAAAAAACAAAAATTATTAAACAAGGAATGAACAAAACATACACATACATGAAATCTAATATGATATCGCACCTCCAGAGTTGAAAGAGCATGGCCGTTTTCGAAATTAATTAGAATTTTATTCAGTTGAAAGCGTCAGCTGAAGAAAAATTTAGTTTGAACTATTGGGTGGGAAGGTGGTATGGATTTATTAATAATTCTGATTTTAGGAAATGTAATGAAATAGTTGAAAGTATGATTTGGCAGTCGAGTTTGAACCAACTCATATTACAAGAGTTGTGCCGAAACGAGAGATCGGATTGTATGAGCTTATCCGTAAGAACATATCAAAGCAAAATCACGCGTGATATGAAACAAACACTTGATTTTACTTCACTTAATACGTGAAGATCGCATTCCAGCTCTGACAAACGAGCTTTACTGCTTGCCTTATCACGCGTGATTTTGCTTTGATATGTTCTACGGATAAGCTCATACAGATACGATCTCTCGTTTCCCACAACTCTTGTAAATAGTTGGTTCAAACTCGACTGCCAAATCATACTTTCAACTATTTCATTTACATTTCCGAAAAATCAAATTATTCTACGCCAAATCGTTCTCAGGAATATTTCAAAACTTTTTCCATTTTTCTTCACCTACCCCCTTTTAACTTTGAGTATATTTCTAAAAATTTCAGAAAAAACAGCCATGCCAAATCTTTACTTTTGCCAGGAACCTAAACTTTCAGGAATTTCATTTATTTTTCCTGAAGGTTTCCTTTCCTAACATGATTTATGCCTGGTGGTGTTAATTCAAAGCAAACCCACTGATGCCCCTGCCTCCTCCTCTCTATGCGACGTCCCTGCACGCTCTGCACTGATGTCCTGCACACGTTCTACGGCGCTCTGCGCACACCCATTTGGGTCACAAGCACGCTCATGCCGATCATTTTTTCCGCAGGGCTACCGTAACCCTCCTTCGGAAGTTTTTCCAGGAGTGTCAGCCTGGATATGAGCACATCGCGTTCATAGCCAACCATCATCTTTGCATAATTTCAGACATCCTCAGCCACTTCCCAGTGGCTATCTCGAAGAGAGCGGTGTGTGAATGACTGCATACCGCTTCTCTCCCTCTTTCATATCCCGCATGTTATGAGCGTGTGTTATCGTTCGTTATCATGTTTTGTTCAAGAATGATTACGGTAGCCCTGCGGAAAAAATTATCGGCATGGGCGTGCTTGTATTTGGATCCCGCAAACTTTCTACGGCGTCTTGCAAACACTTCCACTTGGTCACCTCTACAGTTTTATGGCGTCCAACGTACTTTCATTTGGGTCAGCGTACACTTTCTACGGCGTACTGCGCACACCCATTTAGGGTCCCGCACACTTTCTACGGCGTCCGGACCGCACTGCGTTATTTGGGTCCCACACATCTTTTTCTACGGCGTCCGACGCACTCTCATTTGGGTCCCACACACTTTCTACGGCGTCCGACGCACCTGCTTATTTGGGTCCCACACATGTTTCTACGGCGTCCGACGCACTCTCATTTGGGTCCCACACACTTTCTTACGGCGTCCGGACGCACTCTTTATTTGGGTCCCACACGTTTTCGGCTACGGCGTCCGGACGCACTCTCATTTGGGTCCCACACACTTTTTACATGGCGTCCGACGCACTCTCATTTGGGTCCCCACACACTTTCTACGTGGCGCCCGACGCACTGTTATTTGGGTCCCACACGTTTTCTACGGCGTCCTACACGCACTCTCATTTGGGTCCCACACACTTTCTACGGCGTCCCGACGCTTTGTTATTTGGGTCCCACACATTTCTCTACGGCGTCCTACGCACTGTTATTTGGGTCCCACACATTTTCTACGGCGTCCGATGCACTGTTATTTGGGTCCCACACACTTTCTACGGCGTTCTGCGCACTCCTACTGGGGTCCCGCACACTTTCTACAGCGTCTTGCGCACCCCTACTGGGGTTCCGCACACTATCTAAGGCGTTCTGTGGATTTCTTCTGATTTCACACCGTGCGGCGTTCTAAAATACATCCTAAGATCCCGCCGTATTGATTTTGAAGCGTTCAATCCTAAACAAATGCCTATCAGTGACGGTGTTTATTTCATTAGATCATTTTTACGAATGAGGTAAACGTCGGATGGTTTATAATAATAACATGTTTACGTGTTTTTGTCTCACTTGACCCTCAATTTTGAGGAGTCCCGCAAAAATTGAGCTACCAACTTCAAATTTTGTCAGGAGCTAACGGCAATCATAACAAACTTTCTGGCCAAGAAATCAAAGCACCTGAAGCTCAACGATAAGTGTTCCAACAAGATCATGTAACACCAACTGAAAAAAGGAGATGAACTCCTTTTTTCGACCAAAATCACGTAGTTTTTGACAATTTTTCTCGAATCTCAGGTAACCATTCCAGACCATTTTTGAACAGTTATTCAACTTTCTAAAGTATATTAAATGCAAAAGAACGGACTTCTACGTTCACTCTGGACCCCGGATACTGAGATCAGGGCGTTGCGCGATGGCGAATCAAAGCCAAATCTGGTGAGCGCTTTCGCGCTCACCACAATTCGGCATAGAAAGTGATCAAATTGGATATCACATTTTTATCCAAATTTCTCCAGGCTTCGAGTACAGCAGCCTTTTAGCTCGTATACGGTCCCCATACTGCTTGTTATTCGCGTAAATCTGGCGCACAATTATGCCCCAGATATTCTCTATCGGGTTGCAGTCAGGACTACACGCTGGGCACATTCCATCACGCGAACTCGGTTTTGTTGAAGCCACGCCTTTGTGGATCTACTGGAGTCATGGACCGCAGCGTTATCTTTGCTGGAAAATGTAGCGTTGACGCCTGATTCCAGTGAAGAACGGCAGAAGATGCACACGCAATGTTTCTTGATACTCCTCCGAATCCATCCGACACGAAGTGAAGATTATTTCCAAAAGACCTTCGCTGCAGAATGCTCCCCAACACATCAGCGAACCGCCTCCGAAATTTCTTCGACTAAATGCCATCGGATCCTTGCGAAGAGTAGCATCGAGCACCGTCAGGTCCATCAAGGTCAAACTTCTTTTCATCGGAGAAAATTACCTGGAACATGTCGCCTTTATCTTTTCAATTTTTATCGGGTTTTTAGAGAATCCCTTACCTTTGACCAGTCTGTTGCCATGTTGTTCCTTGCAAACCGGAGTCGAGCTACTTTGTGGGCTTCTGAGAGTGATGGCGCCTTCTTCATCACTTGGTGGGCGATGTTTTCGTCTGCGTTTACGACGCACCAAACAGTAGTCTTCGGCACATTGAGCGACAACTGAGCCCTCACTTGGTTGAGAGACAGACTACTGTTTGAGCAGAGTCGGCTTATCCTCCGTGCATCCCTGCCGCTGACCTTTCTTGGGCGTCCAGGACTCTTCGCCAAGCTGTAGGAGTCTGGATCTCGTAGGAACTGGCTGATGCAGTTGGGGGAACGTCCGAGCTGGGAGGCAATTCGACGTTGGCTCAGCTCGGCAGCGATGGGGGCACGTATTTGGGCTTTTTCGGAAACGGTAAGCGATGTACCACGGCCCATGATTGGAATAAAGATGTTGGGTGACCTCGTGTTGCGCTCATGTAATGAACTTGTAACGGGAAAATTTGTTCGAAGTGAAAAATTCCATTTTTTGCAGAGTGTCCCTATCATTTCCGAATAGTGAAATTTTCTAAATGTAAAGGCAAAATCTTATGAAATTAGGCACGGTTTCAAAGAAGTTGCGAACAGAGGTTTTTTATCACGCTGAATTCATTGATGAACAGTATTCATCACCATTCCCAGAAATTTTTTGAAAATCTCATTTTTTAGAGGTGTCCCTATCATTTCCGAACGCACTGTATATGTTCGTTGCATACATTTCACATGTTGCTCTGTGCTTCTACATGTTTAGAAGCGAAAACATCAGAAAATGATCCGGTAGCAGCATGCGAACACCTTTTTTTACCAGAGTGAGTCGTCTATTCCGAAAGAGTATCTGAACGTATTTTTGTAGGCATACCGGGCGACGATAAACCATGTCAGGACGGCGCTTTGCAGTGACATACGACGTATTGAATCGACGGAAAGGACTGCTCAATGCTTAATTTGATGGAATTTTGAAGTATCGCAATTCTATCCACAATGAGACGCTCATGAGCTGGGATGATAGGATATCGGCGTATTTCATGGTATGTACGCCTCACATGTTTCTTGTTCTCTCTTCTGACTACCAGAATATTTCTTCTCAGCGGAACATGGAGTCGTCTGTCGAATTCGGCTCTCATATAGTGAAAATTCAAGCCATTATCAATATTGATGGCTTCAAATTGAATTCCCAGACGAGGTACGGAATCACTAGTTCCTTATGATTATTTCCTACTTCTTTATCATGTGCAGAGATTGAACAAGAGTCTTGAGGGACATAAGCCCTGCGTTGCGGTTCTACCAGAAATGTCTTCTGATGTTTAGCTTCACTCGTGGGTTTGGGAAACCGACGCGAGGAGACCTCAATATTGTCTTTACACGTCTTCTTATAGAACATATTACAACAGTATTGATTGACGGTAACGTTGTTGGTGATTGTGAACCGAAATTTCATTTCCAGATTTGTGTCTGTGTGAAGACAACCAGTTGCCGGGAAATAGCCGCGAAACAGCCGAGAAATAGCCCACCAGGCTCCGCAGCGGCTCTTGGTGGACTAATTTTCGGCTATTTCGCAACTATTTTGCGGACAATTGCTTTAGGCCGCAGCGAAATAGCCGAGAAATAACCGAGATCCAGCCGCGAAATAGCCGGGAAATAGCCCACCAGGAGCCGCTGCGGAGCCTGGTGGGCTATTTCTCGGCTATATCTCGGCCAAAACTCTCGGAGTACCTTCACAGTTTTTCGGCTGTTTTCGATCTAAGCTGATTTTTGTAGTTATTCGATAGCGTTTTTCATCGTGACCACTGCCTTTAACAGCCATATTTGAAGCGCGCGCTCCTGCAACGAAACATCGCAGCACGTGCTCCTGTGGTAGAGCTTTTCAGTGACTCTGAGAATTTCGGCATGGCTATTGCTCAGACTTTGGGATTGGCGGACCGCCGGCATTTCCTTGGCGAGCAAAACCTTTCCCGGTGTCGGACAGCCATTAGCCGGCGGTCCGTCAGGACGTTGGCCGACCGCTGGCAGTCTCTTGGCTAATATCTGGCAGCCAGATGTTGAGCAATCATTTGCCAGCGGTCCGCCAGTCTCTTGGCAGACCCATCAGTCGAGGTGGGTTCCTCACCGCAGATCGTTGCCTTGGAGATCGCCTACGCAACGATCTGAGGTGGGAGACCCACCCCACCTCCCCCCTAGCCGTGGGGACTTCCCCCTCAGCTGCCAAAAATATGCTAGCCTCTGTAGAGTGACTTCAGGGGTCGTATTCGCCATCAACCCGCCGGGGAGTCGAAGGGTAGATGAGGTAAAATTTCAGTACAAACTGCGCGCTCCACGGCCACCTCTCGCCTCCCTTGGTTTCCCTCACGACCGCCGGAATTTTTCGAATAGCATAGCTGAAGAATGGCCGCTTCGCGATGGAATCTTTATCTTTTCTCAGTGATATCGATACGTAACACAGCTTGCATTTCCATCTTACATGGTGTAAGATGGGTTGATCTGCTCCTCTGCCGCTCGCGGTATCATCCATTCCGCTTCCCTTCGACTACCCTCGGCGGGTTGTTGGCGAATACGACCCCAGGTCACCTTCCAGGGCCGGCATCAAAGTGCCGAGTGAGCACTCATTAGAGTGAATAGCCTTATATACCGGCTGGGCTTATCAATGAAACCAGTGATCAAACTATAACATGTTAGAACGTCAATTCTCTCGAGTGCCAGCCATGTGACGACTCAGTGCCAAGCGAAGGCCACTGGGCGGTTATGCGCCAGCCGAGTGCCGATTGCTGGATAACTGCGTTTTTATGAGCTCGGTAATTTCGAAGTTTGATTGCCCTCGCCAGCTGAATGCAATTCATCACACAGCTTTCAGGCAGCTGGCGCATTTTCGCCAGCGGTCCTCCGCTAGCTCTGCATAATTGAGATGCCAAGGATGAGCCAACCGTCGGCCTCGTAATTGCCAATTGCCGGCTGAATGCCTGTATCACCCAGCTGTTAGGCAACTGGCACCAGGGCTGTGCGTAATTACGAATTACGGTTTACGATTTACGAATTACGGGTGCTTTTGGCAATTTTTTTACGATTTACGAATTACGAAATTTGGGACTAAAATAGTAACGAATCGTAACAAATCGTAATAAAACGTGAAAACGCGATTAAATGAGCGATGAGAATCTGCGGTCTAGTAAAAATATAGAATTGTGGTGCGCGCGAAGCGCGCACCAGATTTGGTTTTGAATCGGCCCCGCGCGCAACCCCTTTTCCGAAATCTCAGTTCAGAGCGAACATATAAATTAGCTCTAAATTGCATTAAAAAGAGCGCGAAAAGTTGGTTATAACGCTCTAAAATGGTTTGGGATGGTTTGCTGGTTTTCGAGTAAAAAGTGAAAGACCGCGCGTTTTTGTTGTTAATTTCCTTTTTTTTTCAGACGGCGTTCACGATCTTGCGGGTACACTTAAAATTGAGCTAGGAAGCTCATTTTTGGACTGGAGGCTGGAAATGGATGCAGGTCGCTGCTATTCCATTTTGAACTTGATACCTTAACTTTGAAGGGTACCTCAAAATCGTGGGTTTACATACTAAATTAGCCGTGGAGCACGAAAACTGCTTTTTTTCTGCTACGGCTGTGGAGACCGGGGTGTGTGGGTGAGTCTTCAGCCAATCAACACAGGTCGTCGGAGGTAAGTACTGAACTTGTCAGAATTCTTACTCATGGCATGTGATCGATCGATAATCAATATTATCGATTTTCGAGCTTTTTGCACAAAATGCGGCGAGGAGTGGTGAATGCTGGTGGGATTGGTTTTCTTGGTTGGGGAATTTTGCTCATCAGTCGTTATCGATAAATACCAATCAATAGTATTGATTTTTTCGCCTGTTGCACAAAATGCCGCAATGATTTTTGATTTTTGATGGCTCTAACAAGTCACCTGTTAGGGAAATTCTTCTCATCATGCAAGATCAAATATTAATGATCAATAATATCGAGTTCTCACATGTTGCACCAAATGCGGCAATTAGTTTTATTTTTTATGGTTGTAACTCAAATTTTTCAAAATTTGTACTCATACGACAATATCGTCTGTTAGATGCTTCATCATTCCGAAATGAAAATCGTTGAGCAAAATCGAAGTCAGAAAGGGAACCTTCGGGAAAAATATGTGAAATTTCTGAAAATTTAGCTTCCTGGCAAAAGTAACGATTTGGTGATAGTGAAAAAAAAACTTCAAAAATATCTTGAAATATCTTAAAAATGATTTGGCGTGAAATAACCTGGAAAAATAAAAAAGCTAGGAAATGAAGTGAAATAACCAAAAATGCGATTTGGTGGTCGATCATTTCACAAGCTTCTCCGTTAAACTTATCAAAACGAAATCAAGCACGACATGGAATGGAGCGTCGCTTTCACCTAGTTTGACCTATGCTGATTCCCTCATTACAGCTTTCAAAAATGGCCTAATGTTTCCGTTGCGCGCTTGATTTCGTTTTGATAAGTTTAACGGAGAAGCTTGTGAAATGATCGACCACCAAATCGCATTTTTGGTTATTTCACTTCATTTCCTAGCTTTTTTATTTTTCCAGGTTATTTCACGCCAAATCATTTTTAAGATATTTCAAGATATTTTTGAAGTTTTTTTTTCACTATCACCAAATCGTTACTTTTGCCAGGAAGCTAAATTTTCAGAAATTAACACTTTCAATACAACACAACTTCAACACTTTCAAATTTAACACACCTAATATTTGATTACTGTTTAAAATTTCAATTTTCGGTGAACCCTTTCCCGTGCATGCCCGGCCGGTCGAAGTCAGCAGTAGGTCAGTCATGGAGAACTATAATTGTTGATAACGAGCTTTAGGAATGACCAATCGCTCCCCTTCTCACTCTGACGGACCAAACTTATTGTTTGGTTCCAACCTTTCCTTGCCCTAAGCCGAGCCAGGTCGGTAGCTTCACAGCTATTTACTTTCATGGAATGCCCTTGTCACATGATGAACACCAGAGACGCAGACCTTTAATGGAGCTGCAGTCTCTAACGGACCAAAATTTCGGTCCGCAGTTGCAGACAGGCGCTGTTGCACCACGTACTGCAAACAGAATCATGCTGTGACCGCGAGGTCCTGATATGATTGATATTCGTCCCAGCACCACTATCTTCTAGCTCTCTGTAAACTTCTAAAGCGGTCGTCTGCAACTGCGTACAGCAAATCCATTCCGATATAAATAGACAGTAAAGATGGGGCTCGGCTCTAAGGACTTGGCTGGCTCATGGATCAAATAGAGGTTGGAACCCATTATACACTTCATTGCCGAGTTTTGCGGAGATATCAAAAACAACCTTCCCCACGCATCCATCTTTAGCGGTTGAAAAGATACAAGCAAAAAAGAGGAACTTCGTGAATTCAAATCTGCCGGAGAATCGGGAAATTATTTTTCTAACCTGAAAACATTATTCGAAAAAAGATTTTTACGGGGACTCCCAAATTAACCTTTGATGTCTATCTCCAGAGGCTACGAGAGAAGAGGGGGTAATTTCAAAATTTGGTTTGAAACATCTCAAAGAAATTATGGCTGCAGAGTCTCCTACTTTTTCAAAGAAGTTTTCAAATGTTTTAATAGTAAGGAGCAAATTCTGAACGCAAAAAAAAGAAGATGGAGAACCTAATTTTTGAAAGCACAGATTTTGGGGGAGCCCTTACCATTTCGCATTTCAAAATCCTAATCAACCTTCACCTTTCAGACCGCCTTTGTGCACTACTGCAAATGCTGAGCACAAACTGCATCCCAAGGTTCTCTGGGAAAGAAATCTGCTGCCCCTGTTTACCACCCTCGTCTACTTGGTGTGTTCCTGGACCCATCATCGCGTTTTCACGAAAACACACTTATTCGAGGTGCTACGGCCAACACGCGAAATAGCATCCTCCGTGCTCTGGCGTGCACCACGTGGGGTAGCACAAAGGAAGTTTTACGCACAACGTACAAGACCATGATATAGCCAACTCTGGAACATGGGGCTCCGTTATGGACCAGACATCTGTCAGAGGCGTCCTGGAACAAGTACAGAACTCTGCACTACGTGTCATCACTGGCTGCCCAAGGTCAACTCCCATATCCCATCTCCATCAAGAATGTGCAGTTCTTCCTGTCAAACAACACTGCCAGCTGCAATCTCAACAGTTCCACTTTGGCATTATTAAGAACGCCGCACATCCCAACTACCCACTTCTGTCATATGATCCACATCACCGTAATATTCGCAAACCACTCCATGCTGCTATTTCTACATTGGATCGTCAAAGATGGGCCACCTCTGAGCTCACACAAAAGAGGCTACAACAAATCGAGCACACTAGATTTGTGTCTGAGTACCTGACCTGCGCCCCTTCCAACCCGATCCTTGGTGTCGTGCCTCCTACAGTTGATGATAGTGAGGAAGATCTGCCCAGGCGCTCTCGCGTCACTCTGGCAGGTCTACGTTGCTATCATTCTTCATACCTCAAAGCCTACGTACACAGGATTGACGAGTCGGTCCCAGATAAATGTCCTGACTGTCAGAATACTGGGCATGATTCATTGAATTTATTTTCATGCTCCGCCAGACCTACTTCTCTGTCTGCTCGTGATATGTGGAACAAGCCGTGTGATGTAGCTGCCTTTCTACGCCTATGATAAGAAACTGCTGTGGCCGATAAGAAGAAGAAGAAGACCGCCGTCTCCACCCCAACAAACGTGGAGGAACGCTTATAACTCCGTTCAGAACAACGCTTTACAAATTTAGAGCGTACTCGTTTTCTGCGTGAAGAAGTGGTTTGGTAAATGTATATCCCCTTTGGGATGGCCACCTTATCCAAGCATCCTCCCTCAAAAGGTTAAGGCTAAAACTATCCAACCGTAAATTTTTTCTCATCACGGTGTTGCCCTCCTTGGCTTCAACTGAACTGTGTTTGGTAGAGCGATGATTCCCTATGCTTTCGTATTCAAAAGTTGGGCGAAACCTGGCACAGGTGTGGTACTTAAATAAACTTAGAGTTTCCATTTTCCCTATTAAAGTCGTTCCTATCCCACGTATGTGTACTGAATATTTATTCAAGTGCTGCTCCAAAAATGTCACTTTGAAATCCAACCTCCTGCCTACTTCGATATGGAAACACCTCATCACTGAAATGCTACGGTGTTTCCACATCGAATGAGGTTTGGGTCATGTGTGGGCTTATTACTCATTATCAGTTACGATTTACGAATTACGAGGAATTTCAAAAATTACGATTTACGATTTACGAAATTACAAAATTCAGTTACGCACAGCCCTGACTGGCACATATTCGCCAGACGTCCGTTGCTGGCATTAAATGACATGCCAAGTATATGCCAACTGTTGGCCTCGTGATAGCCATTGGCCAGCTAAATGCCAGCTATTCTCCCGCTGTTGAGGAACCGGCGAATTTTCGCCGGCGCTCCGCCGCTCCCAATGACTGAGTGCATCGCTATGGCATTGAAATGCAGCTCCTCCGCGAAATAGCATCGCTATGGCATAGCAAATCATTCGGTGCGCGAAATAGCATCGCTATGGCATCTCTGTGACATCGCTATGGCATTGCGATCTTGAACTTGTTGAGAATTGAGTTCTTTTCTGGTATCAGTATCATGCTCAGAGTGAACAAACCCAAGGGTATAAAAGGCGTTCTATCTCACCGAATGCGCACTCGGCATTTCGAGACGAATCTTGGAAGGTGACTTCAAGTCGCCTTTGAAGAACCACTCAGAAGCCGAAGAATAATTTTGGGCAGCTGAGGGGATGATCCGCACGGCTAGGGGAGTGTGGTGGTTCCGCACACGGAGACCGTGGTGGGAACCATCAGAAAAACTCACATGTGGCATCGTAATAAGCCACCTGTGGCATCGAAATAGCCCACATGTGGCAACATAATAAGCCACCTGTGGCCGGCCCGGCCACATTTGGGTTATTACGATGCCATAGCTATGCAAATATTCTCAGAGGAGGGGGAGACCGGAAACGCCACGGGGTTGTATCTGAAATTACGTGTAAAGGTGGTATAGTCGGTGCTGGGCGTTTTGAAGCACATAGCCTCCGAGAGATTACTAGATGTCCATTGCAGTTATTAGATCAGCTTCGCAACGGTGGACACTCCGATTCAGTTCCAATGACTCGATGATGGGTATGAAAGACCAGCCAATAAAAATCAAACTCGCTAGATTTTTTTCCAGAGTAATTCTATTCACTTTGTGTTGTTTTGCGATTAGGAGTGATGATAACTGCGATAATCAAGAAAAGGTGAAATGGAAAAGGATAAGGCTGTTTTCGAAATTTTTTTTCGATTTCTCCCCGTGGTAGTTTCATTTCTGTTCTTTCCAACTGCGCTGGCTACTCACCAACTAGGGTACTCCCATTGGTTAGTTTCAGCCTGGAACTGTACCTTATCGAAAGTCAAATATTGTTACAATACATCAGATACACTCACCAGACCAGAATGTGTCTCTGGGTTCTATTGCCCCTTCTTCTCGGAATCATCTGCTACATTTCAATGATCAATTGTGGATGTGGGGAGAAAGAGGCGGACAGAATAGCTAAAAAAGCCGCCATGCAACGGGAATTGCAACATCAGCAACAAGTCCAGCGGAAGGTGGAAATCCTCCTTGAACTTTGCTATTGCTACTATTAGATAATCTTCCTACTACTATATAATGAAATCGCTGTTTCAGTCGGGAAGCCAAGATAAGCCAAAGGAACGCAAAGAGGTCAGCTATTTATTGTAGTTGCTGGGTATTGCCGCAGTTTCAACACCGAAATTGATAAACCTTAAATGGGATTGAAACCGTTTTTTGGGGGGGGGACTCAAGAAAATGAAATGATTCATCCATGAAAATGAAAAATTGGGCTGATATCATATGCCTGATAGCGTTATCAGTCATTGTTTTCCTGGAGACTCCATAGAAATACTTTGACTTCTGAAAGCTGTATCATTCATTCTCCAACTGAATCCTGAGTGCCCCCCCCCTAGCGGTGTTATACCCCTTAAATATGTATACCCATCCTTTGCCAGCAAGCGATAGTTTTGTACAGTCGGCATGAGTTATGGTGCGCGCGAAGCGCGCACCAGGATTTGGCTTTGATCTCTTCTCGCACGGATGCCTCACAACGAGATCACCTATTCACACCGTCACCAGAGGTATGAACTTTACACCATTCGATGCGCTGTAAGAATTTACATATGTATGCAAATTTTCATCCTAACTAGTCCCCGCTTTCTAAGGTTATGACCAGGGGTGTGCGGCAATTGCCGTTTGCCGGCCATTTTTGGGGATTGCCGTTGCAGTTTGCCGAAATTTTCGCTAAAAACGGCAAAATTTCGGCGAAAGTGCGTAGAACAATAGGGTTTGCCCTAACCGCAGTTTCTGAGTTGGTCAGCGATTCGAAGCTACAACCAATAATTATTTTGACTAGTTCCAGCTACTAGTTCCAGCTCATGTAATGTGTAATTGTGCCCTTCAGATCGGTAACTGGTGACAATAATTTGACTTACAGTGATTCGAGGAGTTCGTTGATGTTCTAAGTTGTTTGTGTGCCTCCAAATGTTTTTTTAATCATTAAGTTTTTAATCCCTTAGAAATACCGAAAATGCAAAAAAAGACCTTTCTAAGTAGCATACCGCATCCTGCAAGTTCCAAGACTACAAAACCAAAAGGTATCAAAGTTTTAGCATGAAGGCAGCCTTTCCTAGACTTATGAACCAGTTGAGGACTCGTTTAGATCGGTCGGCTTATCATCCGGTGGTGGGCTGATGGTATAAATTGTTCATTAATATTTTCAGCTTTGAGATCGTTAGCTGAAACTAATGTTTGAGTATATAAAGCCTAGATTGTTCGGGTGAGTCAGGGCGGAGCAAGCAGCGGAGCGGTCGGTCATGCCAAAATATAATAGCGATAAAGTTTTTGACATGATAAGCCCAATAAGCCCAACTTCGGCCGGCTCAAAATGATGCAGCTAGGCTATGCACGCCCTCAAGGATTGTATCCGATTGGCAGATTCTTCCCTGTCTCCCAGTCAAGGTTTGACTCCCTGGCAGAGCAGAGACAAGAACGTAAGTTAAGTGCGCCAGAACTGGGTTACCGTAATCTCACTCGAGTTGGCTCTGATTTTTTCCATGTTTAGACTCCACTTTCGCTACATCTTGACAACCGGTGGTGCTGTTTTCCTGCTTTGTGGTCCAGGCAGATCCTCAACTGCTGGCCTCTGGAGAAGGACGGTGTGTGAAAGAAGACACACCGCTCTCCACTTCTTTTATATTCTAGCCTTTATCTATTGGGTATCATCAATTTTGTTTACGAGAGCCGAATGGGGGATGTATAACATTATTCCTGAGATTACGGTAGCCCCGTTCTGGCGCACTTAACTTAGGTTTTTGTAGAGCAGAGTTCGTTGAGAAATGGTGTAAACATGAAAAATTGAAAAATCTTTTAAAGATCCGAGGCCCAATGCAACAGCAGTGTCGAAAACCGGCTCAAAACAAGCGATCAATATCAATTGCGGCCCCGAAACTTGAATGTGGTCTGCTCACCCCACCCACATCCTCGGTAGTCACAGGGAAAGTGGGTGGAGAAGGCACACCTCATTCAAGCTTTGGACCATATAGAGCGATTCATTGGTCATTTTTAGCCGACATAGTTGTCGTAGTAAGCCTCTTGCCGGTTTGTAGACCGAGTACACAGAAAGCGAAGCTCCGACGAGCAGTCCGGCTGGCTGAACGCACTGTATGCGGCGCTCCAGCGGCGACGTGAGAGGAACGGCTTTCCGTCGCGCGCGTTGCATGTACCAGCCAAACTGTCACTAGGTGCCTCTCATTCTATGTATTCGATCAGCATACCGTTCGGAGCTCTTGATTTCCGGTGAAATTTCTTGAAGTCTCACTCCACTTCTGTAGCTTTGCAAGGAAAACCATTTGAGCGTGATTTAAATTGAGCAAATTGAGAACCTTGAGCCTACTAATTGCTACTAACAATAAAAATTGTGATTCCGGTCATAACCTGAGCCGCGCCCTGTTGTTCGCGGTGTGGACCGTCTTTCGCCATAAATAACTACCAAATCATCGCGTATTTATCCATCTATCCGCACCTGAATGTCGTAGCCGTATCGGCCAGCCTTATGGTCGGCGTTCACTCCCACACCACCAAGCCTTCTTACGGTTTGCTGCACACCCACGGATCAACTAAGCTGGGTGAAAACGCGAAATGCCGGACGGCACCGATTGCCAACACAGGCGTCAAATGCAGTGTTTGGTGGTGTGACTGCATAACACACTGCAGATGTTACGCCTAAGTTATTGATTCCACCACAAATCATGGAAGAACCACGAATTCATAGCGGAAGCGCTATTTGTGAGGTAGATGTTTATTTGATACGCTACTAAGGAAGATGTGAGAGAATGATCAACATAAGAACTAAGAGAGAATTCTAAAATATATGAAACGTGAAAAAAGGAAGTAGCAGAAACTAGTAATGAGTGGCTTAGGCCTTGTAACAGTTTTCGTAGTTTTCGCTTGAAGAATAGGCCGCCAACCCGAGATCTCCCTCCGTTGAAGCAAATAGAGTAGAACGGATTATCACCCCCGAAATACCCGATAAACGACAGATTTAGCCTCCACGAAGGGGTTTTCTTCCCCTAAGCGACGGTGCAGCCGCAAGCTGCACCGTCCAGATAGGGTTCAAACTGATTTCCACCCCCGAAATACCCCATACACGACAGATTTAGCCTCCACGCAGGGGATTTCCTCCCCTAAGCGACGGTGCAGCCGCAAGCTGCACCGTCCAAATAGGGTTCAAACTGATTTCTACCCCCGAAATACCCGATACACGACAGATTTAGCCTCCACGCAGGGGATTTCCTCCCCTAAGCGACAGTGCAGCCGCAGGCTGCACTGTACAAATAGGGTTCAAACTGATTTCCACCCCCGAAATACCCCATACACGACAGATTTAGCCTCCACGCAGGGGATTCCCTCCCCTGAGCACCGTCCAAATAGGGTTAGAAATGATTTCTAGAGAGTTTCCACCTCGAAATTCACGGATAACAGCCGACATTCTCAATACTAGTAAATTTTCATTCTCATTAATGAATTGCGATCAGTTAGTCTTGAATTGAGTCAGGGGGTCGTGAGTTACAATATAGGCGTAGCTGGGAGCGGTGTGTGCAAGTGCATACCACACACCACAACGCATTATTTGACGGCTATGCTGGCAACTGGTGCTGTCCGGCATTTCTCCTCCAGTGCGGCAAACCCCAAAAATGACCGGCAGACGGCAAAACGGCAAACTGCAAAATCTGTCTCGAGCTATAATACGCCTACATTTGTTTAGTCGGATAGTAGTTCATGCAATATCTGCCAGTTACTGTGTACCTGACGTTTCACTAGCCTTTACAGAAAGAAAAGAGTTCCATCTATCAAAAGCCTTAGGTGATCAGAGAACGTCAGTAGCGCTGTTGTGTATGTGATTTGTATGGAAGTCACTATCAAGTTCAACAAGGCCGTTAGCTTATCCCTCGCCGAAGATAATTTTGTTAATCCCTCCCAGCTATGTAATAGAAGTTTCCGTACAAATAAATGCTAGGGATCCAAAGAATGGGTGTCTTTTTAAACTCTGAAAAGTATGTAGGACCCGCAAGGGATTTATTCTGAAAGGGGCTGGCGGCCAGCGTGACCCAGCTTAGACTGAAGGAGAAATGCCGGACAGCACCAATTGCCAGCATAGCCGTCAAATAATGCGTTGTGGTGTGTGGCATGCACTTGCACACACCGCTCCCAGCTACGCCTATATTGTAACTCACGACCCCCTGACTCAATTCAAGACTAGCTGACCGCAATTCATTAATGAGAATGAAAATTTACTAGTATTGAGAATGTCGGCTGTTATCCGTGAATTTCGAGGTGGAAACTCTCTAGAAATCATTTCTAACCCTATTTAGACGGTGGTCAGGGGAGGAAATCCCCTGCGTGGGACTAAATCTGTCGTGTATCGGGTATTTCGGGGTCGAAATCAGTTTAAACCCTATTTGGACGGTGCAGCCTGCGGCTGCACCGTCGCTTAGGGGAGGAAATCCCCTGCGAGGAGGCTAAATCTGTCGTGTATGGGGTACTTCGGGGGTGGAAATCAGTTTGAACCCTATCTGGACGGTGCAGCTTGCGGCTGCACCGTCGCTTAGGGAAGGAAATCCCCTGCGTGAAGGCTAAATCTTTCGTGTAACGGGTATTTCGGGGGTAGAAATTAGTTTGAACCCTATTTGGACGGTGCAGCGTCGCTTAGGGGAGGAAATCCCCTGCGTGGAGGCCAAATCTTTCGTGTATCGGGTATTTCGGGGGTAGAAATCAGTTTGAAACCTATTTGGACGTGTATCGGGTATTTCGGGGGAGGGAATCCGTTTGAAACGTATTTGGACGGTGGCTCAGGGGAGGAAAACCCCTTCGTGGAGGCAAAATCTGTCGTATATCGGGTGTTTCGGGGGTGAAAATCCGTTCTACTCTATTTGCTTCAACGGAGGGAGATCTCGGGGTGACGGCCTATTCTTCAAGCGAAAACTACGAAAACTGTTACAAGGCCTAAGCCACTCATTACTAGTTTCTGCTACTTCCTTTTTTCTCGTTTCATATATTTTAGAATTCCCTCTTAGTTCTTATGTTGATCATTCTCTCACATCTTCCTTTAGTAGCGTATCAAATGAACATCTACCTCACAAATAGCGCTTCCGCTATGAATTCGTGGTTCTACCATGATTTGTGGTGGAATCAATAACTTAGGCGTAACATCTGCAGTGTGTTGTGCAGTCACACCACCAAACACTGCATTTGACACCTGTGTTGGCAATCGGTGCCGTCCGGCATTTCGCGTTTTCAGTTTGCCGCTGCCGTTTTCCGAAATTTCAAATTCCTTTGCCGCACGTACCTGGTTATGACCTCTCAAAGTAGGCAAACACGTTCTCCACCCCCGCCTCCGCATCACCCTCCGTCCGTCGAATTCCATTTTTTTGGAAGGCGTGGACCACATCGCTTGAAAATTTGTGACCAGAGGTAATCTGCCACGGGAATGCCGAAAATAATTGGCAGAACTCACCATAACGACTTCTGGCCCCTAACGGCTCAGGTACTCAGGACGACGGCCGGCGAACCTTTCCCAGCTGGCCCGCGGTCTCCGTCCTCCGGCCGCTCGCTCTTGGGTCGCCGGCCAGCCGTATGTCGACGGCCCGCCGACCTTCACCAGATGGCCCACAATCATTATTTGTATTATCGTTTACCTCAAGAATGTCACCCCGGCCCCACGGCGGAGAAACGCCCGCCTCGGTCCGCCGCAGTCTGCGGTGAGGAACCACCCTCTCCGCGGATCACGGCGAAAACCGCCCCTCCCCCCTATTTTTGACCGCTAAGGGGATAGGGGTATCTCCCCCAGCCGTGGAGATACCCCTATCCCCTCAGCGGTCAAAAATATGCTGGCTTCCGGAGAGTGACCCTAAGTCACCTTCCAGGGCCGGCATTAGAATGCCGATTGAAGACTCTAGTGAGATGAGGCGCCTTTTATACCAGCTGTGCATGTGATAACCACGTTACGACGTGATCAGTCGTTATCATTATCAATTGCCTTTCCAACGGGCCGAATTGAAGATGGGGTGGCGTGTTCTGTGGTTCGCGGGCGAGCCAATATCCGCGCTGCGTGTGCGTCGCATGCAGCATGGTTCGCCGCTGGCCGGCACCCTCGAAATGTGGGGCGCCGGCCGTCGTTTTCGGCTTAGAGGTTCGCCGGCCGTCGCCCTGAGTACCTGAGGGTCGGTTCAAAGGCCCCGGTTAGAGTTGGTGCTATTTGCATCTGTGACCCACCGACTCCCAACACCCCCCGCACCCCCACTTTCCGCACCCCCCAACACCCCCAACACCCACTCGGACGATACCGTATGTTTAAAATGATGAAGTGAGGTTGAGAAAATCACTCGGTGTATCCGACGCGGTCGATATCCATGCTATACGTGGATGACGGCGGATGAGAAAATCACCGGGTGGGCGGGCCTATGATAAAACATTGCGTATCACTAGAAAGCTAACCTTACTGCTACCTCCGTTACTTCACCATACTCTCCTTCACTATTTCTCTGAACAGGTGCAATCCTGTTGGCCACGTAATCATCGTCATATCTAGTTGGATACACCGAGTGATTTTCTCAACCTCACTCCATCATTTTAAACATACGTATCGACCGGGTGGGTGTTGGGGGGTGCGGGGGGGGGTGTTGGAGGGATACACCGAGTGATTTTCTCAGCTTCACCTCACCATGTTGTTCATACGTATCGACCGGGTGGGTGTTGGGGGATGCGGGGGGGGGGATACACCGAGTGATTTTTGCATCCCATTTCCAATGCATTCTGTGTGTATCGACCGGGCTGGAGACGTCGGCTCATCCAACTATGACCGGGGCCAAACTCGGAAACGGGCCTCTCACGATTAGTTTATGAAAATGATGGGTTTTTTCGTTATCAGTCATTGTTTTCTCAGACTCCATATAAACACCTTGCTCTCTAGGGTGGTGTATTCTAAACGTCCCGTTCGGGAAAGGACGCTGTGCGGGAGGGATGTTCTTGAGCGCGGCGCGTATTCGTTCCATGCACACCATCGACCAGAAGGCGTCGCAGGGTGTGCTGAAGTGTCGCTTGACTATGCGAGACCGCAGTAGGAGTATGCAGGACGTCATGGAACTACAGCAGGACCTCAGTAGGGGTGTGCAGGATGTCGTAGAATGTGTAAAGGACCTTAGTAGGAGTGTGCAGGTCATCATGGAACCTGTGCAGGACCCCAGTAGGGGAGTGCAGGACGTCGTAGAATGTGTGCAGGACCTCAGTAGGAGTGTGCAGGACGCCGTAGATTGTGTGCAGGACCTCAGTGTGGGTGTGCAGGATATCATGAAGCCTGTGCAGGACTTCAGTAGGGGTGTGCAGGACGTCGTAGAATGTGTGCAGGACATCATGGAACCTGTGCAGGACCCCAGTAGGGGTGTGCAGGACGTCGTAGAATGTATGCAGGACATCATGGAACCTGTGCAGGACCCCAGTAGGGGTGTGCAGGACGTCGTAGAATGTGTGCAAGACCTCAGTAGGGGTGTGCAGGATATCATGAAGCCTGTGCAGGACTTCAGTAGGGGTGTGCAGGACGTCGTAGAATGTGTGCAGGACGTCGTAGAGTGTGTGAAGAACATCATGGAACCTGTGCAGAACCCCAGTAGGGGTGTGCAGGATGTCGTAGAATGTGTGCAAGACCTCAGTAGGGGTGGGCAGGATATCATGGAACCTGTGCAGGACCCCAGTAGTGGTGTGCAGGACGTCGTAGAATGTGTGCAATACCTCAGTAGAAGTGTGCAGGGTATCATGAGACCTGTGCAGGACCTCAGTAGGAGTGTGCAGGACATCATGGAACCTGTGCAGAACTTCAGTAGGGGTGTGCAGGATGTCGTAGAATGTGTGCAGGACCTCAGTAGGAGTGTGCAGGACATCATGGGACCTGTGAAGGATCCCAGTAGGGGTGTGCAGGACGTCGTAGAATGTGCGCAGGAAATCATGGGACCTGTGCAGGATCCCAGTAGGGGTGTGCAGGACGTCGTAGAATGTGCGCAGGACCTCATTAGGAGTGTGCAGGACATCATGGGATCTGTGCAGGACCCCAGTAGGGGTGTACAGGACGTCGTAGAATGTGCGCAGAACCTCAGTAGGAGTGTGCAGGACATCAAGGTACGTGCGCATGACCTCAGTTTAATGTTCAGGACACCGTATGCAAGCAGTGCCTCCAAATAAACAAGCACGATAGTTAAGTGCGCCAGAACAGGGTTACCGTAATCTCACTCGAGTTGGCTCTGAAATTTTCTAAGTTCTGACTCCGAATTCGCTACATCTTCACCACCGGTGGTAGTGTTTTCCTGTTTTGTAGCCAAGGCAGATCCTCAACTGCTGACTACTGGAGAAGGACGGCGTGTGAGTGGAGATACACCGTTTTTCACTTCTTTTACACTTAACTCTTGATCAATTGGGTATCATCAAATTTGTTTACGGGAGCCGAATAACATAATTCCTAAGATTACGGTAGCCCTATTCTGGCGCACTTAACTATCGTTCTTGTTCCGAATCAGACATACATAGCCTCCATTTCCCTGCTACTCGCACTTTTCTTTATCACTATCACTAAAGTAGTGCGGTTTTGAGAATGATTTCTCCATGTTCATTATTGAGGTTTTCGAAAAACAACCGCTTCGCATCTACGATTGTGATAGTACGACTGAGAGTAGCAAGGAATCGAAGGATATGTGCCGGCGCAGACGAGCCACTTTAACATGAACCGGTGAAGTATGGCTAGAGCGACTGACCCTGGGTCTATCCTAGACGTGGTGGGGCCACCCAAGATTTACTCATAGAAATGATGACAAACTCTGATAAGAGATGTCTGATACTGTGCTATCAATTGTGGTGCGCGAAGCGCGCACCTGATTTGGAAAAGGATTGCTTCTGCGCAAACCCCTCGTTACAGAATCTCGGTTTGGAAGATAGTTCCAAACTTGGCATTTTCAAAAAATGTAGAGCAGTAAAGGCTCTCAACACTGGCCGAATTTCAGCAAAATCTGCTTTGTGGTTCTCGAGATATTGAGAAATTTGTGAATTTTTAAATGTGTGTCTGTGTGTGTATGTGTATGTGTATGTGTAAGTGTAAGTGTAAGTGTAAGTGTATGTGTATGTGTATGTGTATGCATGTGTGTATGTGTATGTGTATGTGTAAGTATACGTGTCTGTGTGTGTATGTGTATATGTGTGTATATGTGTGTTTATGTGTTTGTGTGTATGTGTGTATGTGTGTATGTGTGTATGTGTGTATGTGTGTATGTGTGTGTGTGTGTGTGTGTGTGTGTGCGTGTGTGTGTGTGTGTGTGTGTGTGTGTGTGTGTGTGTGTGTGTGTGTGTGTGTGTGTGTGTGTGTGTGTGTGTGTGTGTGTGTGTGTGTGTGTGTGAGTCCGGTGAAACTTTTGAATGATATGAAACGGTTGTGAATTGAGAGAAATGGAGTGGTATTGTGATAAGAGTGAATTGATTGCAAGCGTTAGAGTGGTCTCCTTTACTTATATCAGGAACCCTATGCACACCATTTATTGTGCGTGGTCCGATTGGAAGTGCGCCAAGCGACAGGGAACGTGCGCGGGACCCGAATGAAAATGCGCAAAGCGCAGGGTAGAGAGTGCGAGACCCAACCAAGAGTGCGCCAAGCGCCGGGGAACGTGTGCGGAACTTGACTGAAAATTCACCAAGCGCCGGGGAACGTGTGCAGGACTTGATTGGAAGTGTGCCAAACCCCACAGAACGTGTGTGGGACCTGACTGGAAGTGCGCCAAGCGCCGGGGAACGTGCGCGGGACCCGAATGAAAATGCGCAAAGCGCAGGGTAGAGAGTGCGAGACCCAACCAAGAGTGCGCCAAGCGCCGGGGAACGTGTGCGGGACTTGACTGAAAAGGCACCTTGCGCCGGGGAACGTGTGCGGAACTTGACTGAAAATTCACCATGCGCCGGGGAACGTGTGCAGGACTTGATTGGAAGTGCGCCAAGCGCCAAGGAACGTGTGCGAGACCCAACTGTGAGCGCGCCAAGCGCCGGGGAACGTATACGGTGCCCAACTGGAAGCGTGCCAAACCCCACAGGACGTGTGTGGGACCTGACTGGAAGTGCGCCAAGCGCCAGGGAACGTGCGCGGGGCCCGACTGAAGATGCGCGTAGCGCAAGGGAGAGTGTGCGGGACCCAACCAAAAGTGCCCCAAGCGCTGGGGAACGTGTTCGCGACCCAACTTCGGGTGCGCCAAGCGCCGAGGAAAGCGTGCGGGATCCAACTGGGAACGCGCCAAGCACCGGGTAACGTGTGCGGCACCCAACTTCTGGTACGCCAAGCGCCGAGCAAAGAGTGAGGGACCCAACTGGGAGGGCGCCAAGCGCCGGGGAAAGTGTGGGACTCGACTGAAAAAGCGCCAAGCGCCGGGGAAAGAGGGCGGGACCCAGCTGGGAGCACGCCAAGCGTTACGGATCGTGTCTTTGACCCAGCTGGGAGGACCGGCAAAGGAGTTAAAATCGAAAACGCGGTTGCGATCCATCCGTTCATCTAGTCGTTATTGGGTTCGGAAACCAAGAAAAAGGGTGTGAACTGTGGTGGTGGTAGAAGGGGTGGGAGAGTGTTATGCAAGAGGGGTCTACTACATACACAACTGCATGAACATATGAAAAGTTATATCTGAGCGCGTAATGTGTCTTTAAAGGGAAACCTTTGCTAAAATAAAGTGAAATTATCTAACTGTTTTGCTTTGCTACGGATTAGTATGATTTGGAAATTTAACATTTGTGAGAAACTCGTTAAAAGAAGTGAAATGTCTTATGCTACTGATTTGGCATGGGAATAAACTCAAAAGAAGCGCTAAAAACTCAGTGAAATGATTCATCGTTGATTTGGCTGTGCACTTATTCACTAAACAACAAAAGTTGAGTGTGACATTGAAAGGCCAAATCACGCGCTTCTCTTCTGAAATCAACCTAACGCTTGCAGTTTAGGTTAACAAGTCTCAGGTCCTTGCAAAATTATGTTGTGTCCCATGAAAGTGGAAATAACATCACGTAGTGTGTTTATGCGAATGTCGTCAACTAAGAGAACTGCTGTCACACGAATACATAAATAAATGCTCAGTAAGAAGTGTGTGATTTGGTTTTCAATGTCACACTCAATTTTTGTGGTTTGGTAAACAAGTGCACAGCCAAATCAACGATGAATCATTTCACTGAGTTTTTAGCGCTCCTTTTGAGTTTATTCCCATGCCAAATCAGTAGCATAACACATTTCACTTCTTTTAACGAGTTTTTCACAAATGATACATTTCCAAATCATACTAATCCGTAGCAAAGCAAGACAGTTAGATAATCATTGCTTTTTTGAGAGCTCTATGGAAATACTTCGACTGGTAGTCTTACCAATCGGTGGTTCATTTCATTTGTCTTGAATGGTGCCCCCCCCCCCGTCAAGGATAGTGCCTAGACCCTGTACAGTT
Source organism: Aplectana chamaeleonis (assembly GCA_029168955.1). NCBI lineage: Eukaryota > Metazoa > Nematoda > Chromadorea > Rhabditida > Cosmocercidae > Aplectana > Aplectana chamaeleonis. The sequence goes on from JAPDOI010001357.1 coordinate 23,578, forward strand.
GGGTCATTTTGAAACTCATTTCTTCATTTTTTCGACTTTCAATAAGTAAATTAATTTTTTTTCAAAAAAACTAGTAAGTCAATCTTGTTATTAAATCAATCAGGGTATCAATAAGTTGACAGTAACGAGTTTACATTGGTTTCGTTCCTATCCTAAGACCGGTGTAAACGACCTATATATAAGTAATGTTAGTAAGTTAAAAGAAATGTTAAAATATTTCAAAAAGTAAGTGGAACTACCCCGGAACTCTTCAGTAAGGAGGGTAGCTCCACTTAATAGTGAGTCTGACTACTTATAAGTGTCTTAGAATATAGAAAAAGGAAGCGTTGATTAATAAGAGGTTAAATAAATATGATATACCACAAGAGACTTAACAAAATCAGAGAATTAAGAAAGGTTAAAAAAACTGTAGCAAGGAAGAACAAATGAATCACATAAGATTAGGAAACGTTAAGAGTAAAATTTGAGAAGAAGTTATACGTTAGAGTTAGCAAAAGGGTGAATCCAAGAAATTAAAGGATAAGGATTAATGAAATAGGAGTAAGGAAAAGGAAAGGAGTTAAAGAAAAGGGAGAACATAGGAGATGTAAACAAAATCAGCAATTAATAGGTTTGATACAGCAACAATTGGCTGCGTATCTTAATAAAGGTTAGTTCAAATGAAGCAGATTAGCATGCAAAAACAAAAGTGAGGATAGCAAGAACATCAATAATCGTTATCAGCGATGTACCCACTTGCAACCAACGCTACACAAACCACAAATATGCATAATCGAATGGTAAATGAATAAGTAGAAATTACATAAGTCGTACTATCATAGTAAAACTTCTTTTTAATACCTTCAAAAGATAATTATTTCTAGAAAAATTTAAGAATACTATCGTACACCATCTTATTAAGATATTCATTTTCTTTGGTCAAAGAAGTTTTGAGTGTAATCAATCTACTCTTGAAATCGTCAAAATAAGTACAAGTACGAGATATCCTGAGAGTTTCTGTATAAATAGTGGTTTTCTTAATATCAATTGAAATGAAAGAATCGTTATGTGGTAACCTTTTGACGTCAAAACTGAAACTATCCGTTTTATTATAAAGCTTGGTTGAAAGCACATTATCAATAACTTCTATATCTAAATCCAGATAATTACACCTGTATTCACTAACATGTGTTGTTTCAAGTTTCAGTGTGTTTTCATAAATTTTAATTAACAAAGAGTTCACATATTCAGTATTAACATTATGCAGAATCAAAATATCATCCTTATATCTGAAAGGATAAAAATTGCGTATATTCAAATTTTTGATTAAAATTTTTTATTCAAAATAAGACATTGTCAGATCTGCCAACAAATGTCTAACATTACCTCCTTGTGGAACACCCTGTATTGTTTGAATATTAAGCCGCTAAAACGGCAAAAACTGTTTTTAAGCAAATAATTTGTAAGATAGATCACATCTTGTAACTGATAATATCTAGTATAGTTACTATTGTTGATTACATCAGTGTAATATATCTTGTCAAAACCATTATATGCTATATATTTCTTATTAGATAGAATTATAAAAGCAAATATGAAGAATATTAGTAATATTATGCATAATAACGGAATGTGAAAGATTAGTAAACATATTTGTAAAATCCGCGGAAAACAATTTCATATTATCTATTTTAATTTTCTTGAGTAAATTACTGATATCAATATTATCAATAGCCCAATATTCTAGAAAGTTTTCATTTCTGGTTTTTATAGTATTAATGTAATTCTTGAAATGGTTCTTAACATGTAGGAATATATGTTTGAGTTCTAATGCTAAAGGTTTAATACTACTACTAGCCGCTCCAGTAATAAAACGAAATTTAATGGGATTTTTGTGTAATTTCGGTAAACAATATATTAATGGGATGCAAGGATTAGTGAAGTCAAACTTTTTGAAATTTCGAACACAGAAGTTTACATGTCTATTAATAATATCTTGACCTATTCCATAGTTGTTCTTCTGTAAGTTACTTGTGTGTTGGTCATATTCTTAACTACCAACTTGTTATTCTCATTTTCAATTCCCATTTCCTTCATAATGCTATGAGAATATAATTTTCTACAAACTGTACCATAATTATTACTAGCCTTATCTTGAGGGAAAATAACAAAATTACTGTGTAAAAATTCTAAATAATGCTTATTGTATTTGTATTCATAACTATAATAGGTGGAGTCATTATTTATTTTGGACTTAAACATTTTATAGAAATTATGAGTAAGAATAATTCTAATATCAGCAATTTGAGCGTCATTAAGTTTATAATTCTTAATAAATAACTTAATGACTTCTTTAGTAGTATTATCTATCCAGTCATACATACCTTTTTTACTAACTAATCCAGGTATTCAAAACTTAGTTCCCTTTTCCATGATGTTTTTAAGTGAGTAGTCTTTAATTATGCTCAAATCTCTAGTAATAACATGATTGTGATACCCATCAATAAAATTATCAACACCCCCTTTCACACAAACACAATCAGCATTTAAAATGTTAAGTAGATTCTCTTCATTAAGTGATCTTAAGAAATTGTTATAATTAAAAATTATGTTTGAAATTGGTAAAGAATAAGTATAAACCACTCTAGCTTCCTTATAGTTGTTATTACTATTAGAAATACCCTTTATAGCTGCATTATTTATGATTCTATTAATATTTATGTCATTTAAAGGCACAGTAAAACCTTAGAGGTAATTTTTGATATTTTGGTCCGGTCGCCGTCTATAGCAATCCTGCCAAGCGCGAATTCTCAGTTCGCTCAAATAAGCAAGAAAAGGCTAGGAAAAAATCGGCCACGCCTCCTTGAACGAAAAAATGGGCAACGCCCACTGGCAGGTTTCCGACCTCAATAGGGAGGAGACGCGCGAATGATTTTATTCAAAATTTATGTCCTTCCTTTTGTTTTCGGTCTGGCTTTATAATCACGAGACAACTCGTCCGCGAACTTCTACCAGTTCAAATTCTTAATTTTTGAGGAGCCGTAACTCAGTTTGTAGTGAGTTCTGAGCGACTCTGGAGACATCATTGTGATCAGCGTAGAATTTTCTCTAAGAAAGGCAGAAAAACGAAAAATCGAATCCGAGCTTGGACTGTGGCTTTAACATGTTATGTATAGTTGAGTCCACCAAGAGCGTCTCATTTACTGGTCAATGAGAAGCGGTCGATTGGAGATCAATGAACATGAAACTCGTTGCAGCACAACCGCTCTCGCTCAATCGGTGTCGAGCGTGCTGGTATGGGATTCATGCACATTGATCCCCAGCCGACCGCTTCTTATTGATAAAAAAAAATGAGACACTCTTGGTGGACTCCACTATATGAATTTAGTACTAAAATAAACAAAATCTTTTTCAATGTTATTATTAACTTTTTCGAACTTGTATTGAAAACTAACCATTAGACTAATAAGAATATGTCTGACCTTGGGCGCTAAGTCATCAACAAATCCGTCATGATGACATTTTTGAATTATATGTTTGACAAAACTTTTGTTAAGAGAGCTAATAAACACATAAATTTTATATGTATCATTAAAAGAACTGATCTTTTCGAAAAATTCTTGTAGATTAAAATCAGTTTTCTTCTTTTTATTACGTCTAGAACTCCTTATCCTGTTTTTAACAACTGAGAGACAAAAATATGGCTGATTAGGTTTGGGAATATCCGAGATGTTCCCAAATCCCTTAATATTATCGTTCAATCCCAGAGGAAAAGCCGTATTTAAAAGTTTAATCCAGAAAAGCTCTTTTTCATTTAAAACGGATTTATCAACGTTAGTATCTAAATTATTTAAAATCTGGATTTCTACTTGTTTAGCAGTGCATGTAATGAAATGATCGTAAAGGTAGTTACTAATATCCTGCTTATTAATGTGATATCTATGATCTCTAACTCTATCTTTAAATTTACGGGTGGAAAAACCAAGGTACTGCAAACCACATTGTTTGCATGTTAAACAAAAAATAATATTTTCAGAATTACAATCTGTGCAACTTTTAACAAATGTAAATATTTTAAGTTTGGTAGAATTACTGATTATGAATGCATCTTTATTAGTAGTTTTGCAAATTGTACAATTTGCATTACTACAATGACTAGGACTTAAATCATTACCAACATTCAGCGTGTAGCCATGTTCAAAAAGTATATGCCTTGTTTCTTATCTGCAGGAACAGGGGTGTGCGGAAATTTTTCAAAAAATTTCAGAAAACAGAAAACAGAAAATCGAGTTTGTCAGAAAACAGAAATCAGAAAACAGAAAGGCCAAAACGACCAGAAAACAGAAAACAGAAATCAGAAAACAGAAAATTCTCAGAAAAAATACTCATTGCATTTTAATTTTTTTCAATGAAAGAGTGTAATTCTGAACATCTTCCCTATACATGTAATACAATATCTACGAGACTGGAAAAATAATTAATAAGACATTGATAGTAGCGATGGCACGTCAATGACAGGTAGATCATCTTTGAAGGCACTCACTCTGAGAGTTTTAGCCGAGAAATAGCCCACCAGGCTCCACAGTGGTTCTTGATATGTTATCTCTCGAATTTTTCTAGATTGTCTCTCGATTATTAGGCGGCTGAGATCATGTTGTTCACGGAATAGTCTAGAAGTAGCCACACGCGACGCGGCCTTTTCCGGCTCGCCGAGCAGCCGCCTTGGCCTCCTGCAGCTCGGCGGGCCCAAGTACCGTAAACTTGGGTAGTTGAACCGACCGCGGTGTTGACATTCAAATCATGCCTCCGAAATGCCTCGTGTACAGCTCAACTCCGCAATGCCGTACAGTCCGCAAAGTGCACGCCGATTGCGGAAGAGTGCTGCGGCACGGTTGCGATTATCCTCAGACAGGGATTTAGGGTCGCCCGAGCGGTTTTTACCTTTGGTACCCAGGTGATCCCACGTCCCTGTCTGAAGATACTCGCAACCGCGCCGCAGCCCGCTTTCGCAGTCAGCGTGCATTTTGCGGACTGAACGGCAATGCGGAGTTGAACTGTACATCCCTTGGAGAGCATTATTTGACGTCACTTTCGCGACGAACATTTTTTGGCGGTTATTTCTAGGCTACCACGCGGCAACCAGCTACTTCCCGACCATTTTCCGGCTATCACGCAGAAAGCCGGCACTTCTTGGCTACTTATTGGCTATTGATCGGGTGAATTTCTCAGAGAACGCCAGTACGTCAGCACAGTAGAGGTTGCATCCCTTGTTGTCAGCAGCTGCTGCTGACAGGTAACAGCAGCATTAGCCATAGATATCGAGGGGTTCAACCCCAGCAAGTGTTGGAATCATATACCGCTGTCTGCAACAGCTGCTGTTGACAGCGAAGGTTTGCACTCGAACTTTGCCCTGGGATGCTACCCCTATTGTGCCGAAGTACTGAGTAGGTGAGCAGTGTTTGAGAAAAAATCAGTTGCTGAGTTCTCTTCATGAGAAAGCAGGTTTCACCATCACAAAGTGAGAGAAGTGAAAAGTTGCACTAGAAACGCACAAAAAAGAGCTTAGAACAGCTAATTGGTAGGGTTGTGCACGAACTAACACGATTCGTATAAGTGCTGGTTTTTTTCGTTTAACAACCTATTCATGCTTTTGCGGAAGCGGCAACTGCCGCGCAATATCAGTAGAAAAATGAGAAATCAAATGTTTGATACCGCTACCGAGCATCTGATTTCTCATTTTTCTATTGATAATCCGCAGCATTTGCCGCTCCGCAAAAGTATGAATACGGTGTAACAGCAAGTCGAAAGACGACAAAACAAACATACATAGAAATTTAGTTAATTGTGGGCAAGGTGACAACCAGCGATATTTTATTCCTGAGCTGTCGAGCAGTCCTGGTTTTCGTTGATTCTTGCTGATTTTTTTTCTGATTTTTGCAAGTTTTTCAGAAATCAGAAAACAGAAAGGCCAAAATGGCCAGAAAACAGAAATCAGAAAACAGAAAACAGAAATTTCCGCACACCCCTGTGCAAGAAGCCGCGTTGCCACTACTATCTTGCAGTCTTAGCAGCGGAGCGGTTGTTTCTCCATTTCTACCACTATTTTTTTTAAGAAAAAACAACTTGACTTCTAGAGATTGACGATATCGTAGAAAGGAAACTTTTGGAAAAAAGTTGTGAAATTTCTGAAAGTTGGGCTCCGCAGAAAAAGTCAAGGATTTGGAATTGCTCTAAAATGTCGTGAAATTGTTCCATTAGATTGGGCCATCAAACTGATTTCCTAAATGTAGTAAAATTGTTGAATTGATGTGGCTGTATAGTTGGTATATATATGCAGACAACATAATCATTAAATGTAGTGAAAGTGTTGCAAATAAATTTGGCAGGCGCTGTATGAATTATCAGAGTCAAATCACGCGTCAGAAGGTCCTCTGGCGAGCAAATAAAGACAAAAAGAAAAAAGCTACTTCTCAATTAACAGTGCTGAACGAAATGTGGTCCTATGGGCTAGAAATAAGGTTTTCGAATGTTATTCTGCCTTTGCGGTGCACCTCCCACTAAGGTACTAGACCTTCCCTCACCGATTAGATAAAAATCACGAAAACGAAATTTAACACAATTTATTAGCTACTAAAGCTATGCCTCCATGTCCTCAATGCATTCACTCCAAACTAAACCCCTTCTGACGCGTGATTTGACTCTGATAATTCATGGAGCGCCTGCCAAATTCATTTGCAACAATTTCACTACATTTAATGATTATGTTGTCTGCATATACCAACAACATCCTAATCAATTCAACAATTTTACTACTTTTCGGAAATCAGTTCGATAGGCAAGTCTAATGGAACAATTTCACGACATTCTAGAGCAATGCCAAATCACGTTGCGTTCCTAATTGAAGGTTGGCGCAAACCCTACGCCATATGCTATAACATAGGTGCACCCAGTTTGAGCCAACCTTCAATGAGGAATGCAAAGTATCCCCAGGATCCATACCGACTGTACCTCTTCGCTACGTTGCATAATCACATAGGAAATTGAAAATGGAAGAGATAAGGCTTTTATTCGGGAGTGCACAGGATCCCCTTTTCACCTGCACTCGCTGCTATAGTTCGGGTAACCAGAAAAGGGATAGCTGCGGACACCTCAGCAGACCGCGCTGCGTCGTGTGCGGCCACGAGAAATGTGATGATCGATCGGCGCACGCGACAGGTGCGCGGCCTGCTGAGTGGCCCGCAGCTATTCCTTTCGCGGATACACCCACCATACCCTATTGCGCCAGGGCGGCGTGGTTTGTGGCAGCCGTCTCTCATCCGCTCTCTTCCGTTAGTCATCGACTTTCTTATGGCCCCGTCAAATGTCCGTATGACCGGCGATCATGCTCAGAAACGATGAGTTTGTTCAATACCTTTGCCATGGCCACTGGACAGTCCAGTGGACGCGCACGCCGATCGCGTGGGCGGACAGTCTCATTATGGCAGACTATGAGTTCAGCAGGCTGAATCACTAGACGAAAAATACCGTACGGTACCGATTGCCACTGAGCCATAAAACACTGCAACTTTCATTTGAGAGTTTGAGTCGATCGGTCCGATATAGAAATGCAACTGATATCATTATTTTATGCCGTTGTGGCAATCGGTACCGCACGGTATTTGGAGTTTACTGGCTGAATCATGTTCCCAAAAAAAATTATGTTCCCGTTCCCAAACGATACGCTCACCCACCGCGTGAGCGGGCTTTTGCATTCGGACGCGCATGAATGCTACAGTCCTGCTTTCGCATAGATTACCTCATGGTTAAATTGAATTCCGCAAAAGGTTGGCTACTCTTGTCAGGGAAATAGAGTGTGGTCCTGGTTATACCTACTCCGACGGGACAAATCACAGGATAACTGTCATTATAAGGTACTGCCGTTTGACACGAGCGACATGAAAATGTTTTGCAACATTCATATAAGAATTCGCGTCACTCGATCTGGATGCAGAGCTGCAAGTTCTATTTTCAATTCATCCCTTGTAGCAGTAGTGCACCTCTCGGTATTCGGAGTTTGCTCTATTGGACACCTTCACCGTACTGAGGCAATCCAAGATGAGCAGCTGAGCAAAAAAAAACGCGGCGGAGTAGCGCACCTAGCAGTTTGATTTGTCGCCGCACCGCGTGCTGAGTCTTTTCCCGATTTGAAATTCGCCAAGTTGCAGCATTTGATTTTTTTTCAGATTTAAACTCGTTAAATGATAAGAAAAATCAGAAAAATAGCAAAAGAAGCCTGAAGTGAGAGAAGGAATAGATTAAGGAAAGTTTTTCAAAAACCAAACAACTGAGGAAAAATGAATGTGTTAATAAGGAAGAGCGAAACACCGACGAAACGATGACATTACTACGATACTCTGGTCTGCAGTATTTCGCCGCTGTACGCAAGATTGTGTGCGCCTAAATCACACGGCAAGCCGCGGCAGTGTGTAACTAGGGCCTATAGGCTGTAGGAAAGCGGTTCCAACGCGTGCGGGTACGGAGCGGAGGTTAGAGACAGCGAGAGAGCGGGGGGCAGACGGAGGCAGCGGATTCGCGGGCGTCGCACGCGCCATAAGTGACGGGAATTTCGAATTTTTTCCGGAGGATATATATTATATATCAACTTTAAGAAATTATTGAACGATCTTCCTAGATTCCGCTGATTACACTTCACAGGAAACAATTCAAACTGTTTTGAAAGAACTTCAGCCGTACTAAGTGATATCTACGTTTGAAATTGTTCCAGTTTTGATCAATTCGTATGGTTCGTTTGGTGTCATCAATGATAAGCTGTCCGACCGTGCTCTGAGAATAAAACCCCCCTTAGTCCTGGAAACACCTCTCTTTATAGAATTATTAGCTTTTTCCGAATACTATGTTATGATATTCTTTTGTCTCAATGCAGAGTATAACAACAGATTTTCTCCTCTAATCTGAAAACTTGCAGACTTAGGGTGCTAATTTCAGCAAAGCGGTGGATCTGCCGAGTCGAGTCAACAAAGTTCTGTGCCTGCTTCGGCCCCTGCTCCTCCTTTAACGCAACAGCTGAAATTTTCCGCTGAAAAGGTTTGTTTTCTGTTCTATGTGGGAAAAGATTGTTTATTATATCATCGCGTGAACAACCCAAGGTATTACACGATGTAGTGTTAGATGTGGAAACTCGGAGTACAAACAAAGGCCACCCACCGTAGGCTTGCGAAAAAGAGAAACGGTTTCCTCAGTAAAGATATGTGAGAAGATGAAGAGGTTTGAACGGTGTCAGATGTTGCTATCACTTATTACTGAACAGTAACTGGGCTATTTTGATGCCACATGAGGGCTATTTCAATGCCACAGGTGGTTCAGTACGATGCCACATGTGGGTTTTTCTGATGGTTCCCACCACGGTCTCCGTGGGCGGATCTGAGTGATCCTTCAAAGGCTACTTGAAGTCACCTTCCAGGATCGGCCTCGAAATGCCGAGTGAGAATTCGGTGAGATGGAGCGTTTTTTATACCCTTCGGTTTGTTTATTCTGAGCATGATACTGATACCGGAAAAGAACTCAATTCTCAAAAAGTTCAAGATTGTAATGCCATAGCGATGCCACAGCGGTTCAAGATTGTAATGCCATAGCGATGCTTTTTCGAGCACAGCATGATTTGGTATGCCATAGCGATGCTATTCTGAGGAAGAGCTGCATTTCAATGCCATAGCGATGCTATATCGCGCAAAAGCTGCGTTTCAGTGCCATAGCCATGCTATAGCCATGCAAAAATTATCAGAGTGAGCGTTAACTGCCGACTGTAAACGGTTGGTATCAAGCTGGCGTGATGTGTTGCTACGATACAAGCGTGCTGCAAACAAAATGTGCCTTTATTCGGGAGTGCACAGGATGTAGTCCGTGTGACCAGTGGTCATGCTCACAAGGAAGGGCAACTTGAAGAAAGTGACCACCAACGAAATGCAACTTTAAGTAACAATTTTCGACGAAAAAATTGAATTCGACCTTTCTAGGTACGCTCCTTTTCTCTGAACGGAGTTATAAGCGTTTTAAGAGTTGGATTCACAAGCGTATCACAGCGTATAATTTATTGATCCCTGAAGTGACTTGTGATGCTCTGATTCCAACCTTGGACCAGAAATTGACTTACGGTGTGATTGTACACCGGAATATGTTGCAATGATGGACGAAGCTGCGAACTCAGATATGACCCTAAGATGCCAAAGCCTACATCGCCGCTTGGCGCATTGGGCGTGAGCGCTATGAGAAATTGTGAAGAATGATGGAGTTCGAATCCTTGACACTGCCGGTTTTTCGCACTTTTGCAAAACAGTTATATTCATCATCCAATGTCTTGATGAGCAGCAAATATACCATGAGAGAGCTTTTCAATGAAAAATAGCATGTCTGGGCCATTGGAGTTTAATCTTCGCGCTTGGTTCTTAAAGGCACAGTCCAACCTCAGAGGTAATTTTTGATATTTTGGTCCGGTCGCCGTCTATAGCAACCCTGCCAAGCGCGAAAACTCAGTTCGCTTAAATAAGCGAGAAAAAGCTAGGTAAGAGTCGGCCACGCCGCCTTGAAAGAAGAAATGGGCAACGCCCACTGGCACGTTTCCGGTCTCAATTGGGAAGAGACGCGCTAATGATTTTGTTGAAAATCTATGTTCTTCCTTTTGCTTTCGGTCTGGATTTATATTGTGACCTTACTCAAAATGGTGGCTGCGAATAACGAGAAAATGCAGGCTCGAGACAACTCGTCCGCGATATTCTTGCCGTTCAAATTCAGAATCTTTGAAGGGCCATAACTCCGTTAGTAGTGAGTTCTGAGCGATTTTGGAGACACCATCGTGATCAGCTTGAAATTTTCTCCAATATAAGCAAGAAAACAAAAAATCAATTCTGAGCTTGGATTGTAGCTTTAATGTGAAGAAAACTAGTCCTGCTGCTAAATTGCTGCTATAAAAATTGCTCTAAGCGCAGATACTTTTGATGAAGCAAAATTTGATGCTCATGCTAGACGGTGGTCGGCGGCTTTCATCAGTCGAGCGATAATAAACTACTGCTTCCTCAACCAAAGTGTAGGGCTTTGTTTCATGGAGAGCGCGACTTAAAAGATTGAACCACGCACCTTCTCTATTAGCACCTTTGCATCTCCAAACAAGAACGGTGTATCTGTTGATCTGATCTCAAATGGTTCCTCGTCTTCTTCAGGGTACCAGAGTGATTTTCTGACTCGTTATCATCAATGCAGCTGTCCTCCTCTTCATTGATTCCTGTGCTTCTCTGGGCCAAATTCCGGTCCGCAATCGCGTCTCGACACGCTTCGCGGCCCGCGCTTCCGAATCGGAAGAGTTTCCAGCGCCGCAGCCGCCGATCTGTTGACCCTAGGTGGGTTTTGGAAACTGGAAACTAAGAAAAGTTGGAGAAAACTGTATAAAAAAGCCACGTCGAATCGGCTTTGGCGCAGGAAACTCGACTGATTCGAGCGCGTGCGGCCGCAAAGCGTGTCAAGACGCAACTGCGGACCGGAATTGGGCCCAGAGAAGCGCAGTAGGTGCTGTTGTAGGTGGCATCATTCAAGATGCGGATGAAGCGGCCGTTACCCTTCTGTAGTTCCCTTGAAGGAGTGCGTGAATTATCGCAAGGAACGAAGTCCTTTAACAGATGTGCTAGTACCACTTGTACTAGAACATCACAGAGGAAGCCGTTCCAGAGATGAATGGATAGCGAACGCGCCGGTGTTTTACGAAATCATTACTTTTTATTGTTTGGTAAGTCATGGGCTAGCAATGCTGTGCAGTGTTTGGGGCGCTAAACACGATGCGGGCGTCCACCTTCAGTTTTGGGGAAGATTAGGTAGATTACGGTAGGTATAATGAGAAGTTACTATGGCTACTCACCAATAAACGCCTATAACTTTGTTCAGAGAAAATGAGCGCAGATATAGATATCAAATTGATTCTTTCGTCAAAAATTGATTCTGAAAAGTTGCAATTCGTTCTGAATGGCCACTTTCTCCAGGTGACTTTCTCTTGTCAGGAACGGTGAGTTTTTTGAATTGTTTTCCCGCCCTTTTCAATTTTTTTTGGATGTTAATTCAAGTGTCACCTTATTAGGTTAAAGGCAGCGTTCACGATGATCATCCTCGTTGACTTTCCACAATGAAATGATAGGCGAGAAGGATCCTAGGCTCCCAGCGTCGAAAGAACGGTAGAAAACGAGCCAGGAGCGGCAAAATAACGGCTGCAAACAAGCGTTTTGGTGCCCCAGACACGCCTGGTGCCCCAGATCCGCCCCCTCGGAATGAACAAATGAAGACTTAGATTACAGGAATGATCAAGTGAAGGAAGTGTTGATAAGCGAGCTGATCGCTTCATTGCACTGATAGGTATCATCCTTGTAGCGGTAAATTCCTCCACGCTCAAAAATCAACGTAAACAAGGGAGGGCCCATTTTTTCTCAAAAACTCTTTCTGTCCTTCGTGAGTCTTTCGTGTCCTTTTTAAGCATGCCTTGCTATATAGGGCACCAGACCTTCCGTAAATCGTGGAGATATCGGAAGTGAAATTTATCGTGAACACTGCCTTTAAAATTAGGGGGTGTGTGCAGCTTTGCGCAAAACTTTGCGCTACAAAAAAAATAGAAAACGTCTTTTCTGTTTTTTTTTACCGGAAAATCATGATTTCTGAACATTTATCTTCTGTTTTAATTCGATGGGCCATTCACTCACTACCCGAAACGATGTCACTTGAATTATCAAGGAAACAGTTGAGAATGCAGAGAAAAGTAGGAAATCTCACGTCTCTGAGCATGATCGTCTGTCGTACGGACTATTGGAGGTGTGCATTTCCCGTTTCCCGATTTTCCGGCATTTTTGGGTAAATTTTGATTTGCCTATTTACCGACTCAATCTCGAAATTTACCTAAACCGATCAAACCCAAGTATTTTTTTTCGGCCAACTCGACCCGTTCTAGATACCTTCATTTGTGCTGAGTCTCACTCCTCATCACTAATCGGGACCAGGGGTGTGCGTAATTACGGTTTACGATTTACGACATTTTTGACCGTAAATCGTAATTTTTCGTAAATAAGAATACATGCAATGGAAGTAAATCGCAAGATATCTCCAATTGACTTGCTCTAATCCCACTTTGCGTATATCAATGTTTTTGGTCAGGAGATGGGACCAACCCAGGCGTGTGACTGCAGCACGATCCCAATATCAACCTTTGACGTGATTCTATCATGATAACACAGGACACACGATCGGAGTTAGAGGCGCTGGATAACAGATCCGCGTTGCGCGCCGCGCATGTCTCACTAGTTGCCGCCTAGGACGCAATGCAGTCTAGAAGCACTCTTCAAAAAGAACTCCTTTCTTGAGTTTTACATGATAAACAAGTGCATTGATTCCTACAGCTAGATTACCTTCAACACATCAAGCGAAGCAGTCTAATCAATCCAAAAATGGCTTCACATAGTGCTCTCTGCCCGCCTTTTGCGTAGATTACCTCTACTCAGAGTCTACAAAAATCGACGAGCGTTCGTTTTTTACCCCAAAAGTTTTAAGCTAAAAATCATTTCCTCTCTTCATTTTTCTACGTCCGCAGCGAAGAGACTCTCAGAAAAGGCGTGAGCGCTAGTTTAAAAGCTCATCTCCGCCCTTTTTTTCTGAAATCGTTATCTCTCACAAATGTGAGCGTTCGTTATGTCCCTTAACTATTGGGACTAAACTACACAAATCGGCAAAGCTTAGAAGGTGGAATTTTTCGCGTACAATGCCTTTAATAATCTACAGTATTTTCACAATAACGCTATGTACGACTCTGCAAGTGATTTAGTGGATATAGGAAAAATAACCTGTGCTAGGCGACCGATATTGTGCTCTAGATATGAGTTGGCACGGATAGCACTTATTGGCGCTATTCATACTCCTCAACGCCAGCGCGGCACGCGCGTGACGCGCGTAGAGAGTATTCATCCTCTAACGCCAAGCCCGCGCGTCACGCGCACGCCGCGCAGCCGTTGAGGAGTGAGTAGCGCCATACTTTGATCCCTATTGAAGGTTAGCGCAAACTCGGTGCCATATTTTTTAGCGTATGTACACCGAGTTTGAGCCAACCTCCAGTAGGGAACTCAAAGTATCAGTGCGATCCTTGCTGACTGTAGAAGCTGTGGTGCGGTATCGCTAGCAAGTGGGCGGTGTTCTCAAATTCGCCGGTTGAGAATCGCTCAAATACGGTCATTTTGGCTCGCTTAAACGCTTGCAACGGCGTCAGCGCTTCGGGAGAGGCATTACCAGTAAAATTGTGTCCTTTTTGCCCAGCAGATACGCGTTCTGCTAAATCGGAAATGCGAATTTCTTAGAACCTGGGAAGGGGTTAAGGAATGAGTGATAAAGGAAAGCAGAGAAATACGGGTTAAACTGTCTCATTGAATGTGGTTAGCTGTCAAAAGCGGAACGCAACTAAATGTGTGCTTAGTACGCGAAACTATGAACAGAAGGTATGGTTAGGTCCATAACTTGTTTCCTCAAGAACAACACTAAAATCTCACCAGCGGGTGGCTGGTAATTACCCGCCAGACGCCGCTCCAGCCGCGGGTGAGATTTGAATGTTTCTTCTTGAGGAAACAAGCCAAGGACCTGACTATAGTTTCTCTTGTTTCACCATAGCAATATTATTTTAAGTGGTTTTTGATATTAATTGCTGTTTACGATTAACGAATTACGTTTGACGATTTACGGTGGTTTTGTCGTAATTACGTTTTACAATTTACGAAATTTGAAAATTCGTTTACGCACACCCCTGATCGGGATGGTTAAGAGAATGAATCGAGTCAAATCAGTTTCAGCCCAAAAAAATATACTTTGTGCATCTGAACAGGGAAAAGAACATTCTCCTAACTCTGCTTGAGGCAAGGCCGCGATAGAAAAGATTCCTGACTTTATTCCTGAAAGGAGGCCTAGATCTGATCCTTAGTGTACCGAAATTTTGAAAAAATTGCTGCAAAAGCATCAAAACAAATTAAAACGTCCTGTCAGTTCTGGCATTCTGACGCGAATCGTCTAGACCCCGGTCGGTGGGGGACGTGTTCACCCGCTCACCCTACTGTATCATGACTGTACTAATAATGTATTACCTACCCTCTAACCCGGGGGACTTAAGACCTAACCTTCCCACTCTCTAAGTCCGGGGAACCACAACGGGGAAACATCAACACACAAGAATAACAAAATATAAATACGATCGGATGCGATCCGATAATCACGAACACGACACCAGAATGATTACTGTTTATTAGTGAGAGATTAATAGACGAGATATTAGTAGATTAGAGAAGGGTGAATACAGACTGAGTCATGTCTGTACTAAAAGAGTTAGTTAATAAACAAACCTACGGGCCTACGGCTGCAAGGAGGGCCGGACCGATGTCCGGCTAGAAGGTTGCTGTAGTACAATGTAGTATAAAGTTTTAAGGGCTGAGTAGCTTCTCGAACAGCGACGTGATAGAAAGGAATGAGGAAAACAGCCAAAAGGGTGGCTGGCTGCCGACGGCGGAGGAGTGGAGACGCGAATGAACCCCGTCCCCCTCGCCCGACAGCATCGACCCAGCCGGGTGGTCGCCGCTGATCGACGGGGTGGTCACGCTGCAGACCCACCTTGGGAGCGGAAGTTCGCCTTCGCGACACTCCCGGCCCAAAAGAATGGTGGGCCCGGGTGAGCGTAAGCTCGCGGCGGGGAGGAGCCTAACGAGCGTAGTGACCACTGCTGCTACCGCCACTGGGCCTAGTGCCCCTAACTGCAGCTACCCCCTTATAGTAGATGAAAGGCTCAATCCTTCGTGCAACCGTGTAGTATGTATAGATAGGGGGAGGATGATGATAGCATACATGATCCCTTCTGTACTAGGGATTAGAATAGGGGGCAATTTAGCACAACAGTAATCATTCAACTTTTCTCTTCTGCATTCTGCAGTCTCTTCTGAGTGATGAGTACAACATTAGTAGATCAATAAAACGGTTAACATAAAACTAAACAGAACACAGAACAAAACATATGTACATTAGTCTACAAGAGACTGGAACGCCGTATCGTCACTCATCAATCATTATCGTCATCATCGCCAACTTGCCTTCCACACACCCAACCACACACGTCTGTAATAGACAGGTGGTTAAGAGTTCACAAGTAGCGCAACACACACCACACCGACGTCAATAGTCTAACAACTCTCCTTGCTACCCAAACTTACCCATCCGTCGGTGCGCTCAGACAGGTGACGACAGCGGCAACTGTATTATTTAGGATGGGGTCCGCCTCAGTAGTAAAGATGGAGAAGGCGGGCCCATCCGGCTGTATTACACCTGTAGTAATAACTGTACTAGGACCTCGCATGTTTTCGCGCGCGGTATATAAAAGGTAGGTCCGATACGCATAAGCAAAGTAAAACGCGCTTCAAAGAATAGCGAATGCAGCTGAGTATCATGTGTTAAATTATCCGCGTCACCACGTGCCATCTGAGTCCGCGTCCTCATCGTCAGTGGGGTTGCGAGGCCAGGGTCTCTCATCCCGGGCACGCCTCTGATGGAGTGGAGCCGGAGATTGACTAGGGGCCCTGACCGAACTACCTCTGGAAGAAGACGAGGGCCTCATCGTTGACCCAGGTCTCACCGGCCTCTCATGGGGGACACGGGCGACAGACCCCTGGGGAGTGGGGCGGAATGTAATATCCGCCAGTCTCTGATAGAACGCAGGTGGCGCTGTATTAGTGTCGTTCACCGCTCGAGGATTATACGCGCGGAATGCCCTGTGGTGGCCATAGATGTGACAGAGGCTACAAGGGTTTTGGCGTGCGCAGGCACTATGGTGGCGTTTAGCACAATTGGAGCAAACGTAATACTTGTCTGCCAGCCTAGCCCGTTCGCTCAATGATCTCACCTGGGGACAGTCTGACGTATAATGATCACGCTGCCCACATTACACACAGGGGTCCACACCTGGAGGGGGGATCTCTGGGTTCCTCACAGCAGTCACCCGCTTCCTCGGTGCAGGATCCTCTCGATGAATCGATCCAGACCTGGACTGGGAACGAGCGGCATGCGTGGTCTTCTGTGGGGGAGCGCCGCGGTCTGTATTATCTCCATTGTATCTCCTCTTAGCTGCCTGCACCCCTCGCGACTGGTGCCCGGCAGTGGACGACCCCGACGCCTGGTACTGCCAGGACGGGCCGGGTCGGCCAGCCTCCCGGGGGCAAGACGGTTCTCGAAATCGCGGTAGCGGGTGGGCTATAGGAGGCGATGGGGCTGTAGTAGGTGCTACATGAGTAGCTGTAGTATTGGCTGCTCCTGCTGTATTATCCCTAGCAGATTCTGTTGGTGGAGCTGTAGTAGTAGCTCGGGCATTTTGCTGCTGTAGCCTGTCGACCGAGCTAATGCGCAGATGGTCGGCTGTGACGTCGAACCTGAGCGCATTCGAATAATTGTCTCTCCACCAACGCAAAGTCTCCAGATAGGATTCTGGACTATCGTTCCACACTTCTACCATGCTAGGCGCAGAGTCGATTCTGTACTGTTCTTCCCTCTCGGTGACACATAGCCTGCGGCGACTTAACATGTGTGCCATCCGGTGGGCTTCGAGTACGCGGAGCATGCGCATAGCGTGTGCAACGACTGCATCTGCCAGGTTGTAGGTCTCTGTGACCAATGTACTATTGACGACGAAAGCATTTAGCGCCGTTCTGTAATAGTCGACATTAGTTGTTGGTTCAAGAAACCTGGGCACGAACAATCTACGGAGCTGGTTGCCATTGTTGGTAATAGCTGTGATGCTATGGTTCAACTGATCGCTCCAAGCTTGTAGATCGACATACCTGAAGTCCAACGGTTGCCTCCGTATTAGGAGGACCGCAAGGTTATGGAAGGTCTTCGTAGTATTTTGACTCAACAACTGTAACGTCTGTAATAGACGGACCATCTCCGCTACAGCCTCATAATCTTGCAGCGTTGCGGGCACAGAGTCCCTCGGAGGGATGACTAAGGTGCGGATCTGGTCCCTCAATGTATTATTGGTTGTAATATAGTCGAAGACGACCCTGAACTCAGCTGCGGTGAGTTCTTCCTGGAGTCGGGGTTCGACTGCTGTAGTACTCGTTGCGGTCACCTGTGGCAGCGGCCCAAACGAGGTGACTGCTGGATTTGGACGCAACGGTGTATTAGAATCTGTATTATGTCTTCCCTCCATCGGTTGGATGGTTAATGCGGCAACGATTTCCGCTGCGCGGTCATCGCTGTCGCTGATATGGCGTAGCGGCTCGTCTGCCTCCGCACCCGACTCTGCCTCGCGACCGTCACTCGTGGCGGTCCATTGAGGTTCTAGAGCCGTATGCGTACTGCTCGACTGTGAGTCGCCATGTGCCTGATGGGGGAAGACTGCTTCGCTGGTGCGACGAGACACTGTTCCGTGTCCATGGCCTCTTCGTCCGTGGTGATGCCTGTTGACACCTCGGCCACGCCCGGTGAGATTTGGCTGTGCCTCGGGTCTGAATAACCAACGGGACTAGGAGGTTCATGGATTGTCACGGGGGGTCGGGACTGATCCACTGGCCCCGACTGTGTCTGCGACGCAGCTGTATTACGGACTGTATTACGCGCTGCTATATTAAGACCGGTCGGCTCGGCCTCTCCTCCGCCCGTGGTCGGCCTCGTGGTGAGTCCGACCGCAGGGGGATGACTTCGAGGTGGAGACCGGTTCACTGTATTATATGCGACCGGTGGAACACGAGAACGATAATACCCCTGAAAGGGGGGCCGGTTCGCTGTATTAGACGCGCCCGGAACACGTGAACGATAAACACCACGAGGAGCACTAACTACAGGACTAATGAAGGGAGGAGCACGAGGCTCACTCCCGTTACCTCTCTCTGTCTCCTCTCGTCTGGATCTTCCTCTTCGCGGTCCGCTCTGGGTTCCCCTTTGCGTTCGCCTATCTTCATCTCTGCTCCTCCCAACTCGTCCTCTGGATGGTTGCTCTTCTCGTCTGGTTCGTTGTCGTTGGATCTGGTCAGGATCCATTGTTTAGCAAATATTGGCAGTTAGCACGAATCCAAGAAAGATTTCTGGAATAAGGTGGTTAGTAATGATTAATTGCAAAGATTCATGAGAGGGAGGACGATGAAACTGAAGGAAGTGGAAAAGGCCGCCAGAGCGGCGAGGGAATGCTGCTCGAATGAAGGCCCGTCCGCCGTTGGGATGAGTCAGCCACGCCGACGAAATCGCGGCGGGACCATTTCAACCGTTGGCGAGCCGCGCCTTCAATGGAACCGCATTCGAAACAGCTGACGCTGCTCGAATCACATGTTTTTTTTACAAGGGTGTTGGTCGTCGGTACGTGTAACCTACCCGTTTATTTTGGGTAGAGGGGCTAATTATGCCCTGTATTATGCTTGTATTGTTCAGAAACGTCATGTAATACAAGCTTACACAGAAATGATGTGATGAAACTTACAGAAATGACATGTAGGAAAATGAACATGACACTTCTGAGTATTACAATTGTTTGTTGTATTATAAACACTGTATTATATGGCAAGTGAAAATTTCGCGCGCGTTGTAAAATTATATATAGTCCGAATTCAATTTTCGCGCAGCAAAATGCGGAAATGGGCCTGTATTATGTTAAAAAATGTTTGCGATGACTACTGGGGTGTAGTCTATCGCTGTACTGTATTAAGGTAGGGAGGCTCAGGGATGTTAGATGTGACGCAAGAGGGGTCAGGCTAGGGGGTTTAAGGTAGTTTAAAATTAAAATGTGGTTATAGAATGTTAATATTAAAATTAGTAACATGAAAAAAAAACGAAGGTATGGTTAGTGTGAGGTCTGATTGGTTAATGGCTAGCCTCTACAGCTTGCCTCTGCTTGGCCTTCCTGGTAGGTTGGACTCGCGTAGGTATAGCTGCAGGTACCTTTTTCCTCTGTAGGGCGTCCACATCCATTGCCGAGATCTCGAGAGGGATCAATTGACTGATTGATCGGTCGAGGATCTTATTACGGCCTGTCCAAACCTTAAAGGCATCGTTCACGATGGATTTCGTTTTCGAGTTTTCCATATATAATGAAAGCTCTAATACCCTATATAACAGCAACGTTGAAAAAACCGCGAAAAAATCACCGAAAACCCCTTTTTCAGACCGAAAAAATCTCAATCGAAGGAAGAGTCGATCGTTAGAGATCGCTGTTTTGACCTACGATCTCACGATCAAATGAACTTTATCCTTCTTTCAAGTGATTCGTGGAGAAGAAAACTTTAATCGACGTGTGTAGAAAAGTCATTCTTCACGTAATCGTATAATATGTTTCATCAATTTCCCCTCAGCTGTACTGTATCAATTGTTGATAATTTACTTATATGATCGCTGACAGCAATTTGTGCCAGATGACTGACGGAGGGCCGGCCTCTTTTGACGGAATTTGAGACCTTCGACCTCATTTATCTTCACAATAACGCATTTTTAACCCAACAAACTCTCCCTACGTTCTTGGGTGGACCCAGAAAATCATTCTAACCGAAAAAAGCGGTGAGTTGTCTTCAGCGCGTACGATGCCTTTAACGGACCTGAGCTCTCCGTCCCTGGATGTATTAGCTTGTACAATTAGGCCTAGAGGCCAATTTGTACGAGGTGTATTATCCTGCTGTATTAAAACCACTTCTCCAGGTGCGGGCCCACTTCTTGCCGCTTGCTTCCTTGAGGACTCAAACTGATTCCTCTCGGCTAGCGCTTGCAAGTAGTCCCGTTGCCAAATTTTCCAGAATTTCTCTAGAGAATCCTGGAGAAGTGCGGAGTAGCTCATGAGCTGTTCATGAGTTGCTGGAGTACCATAATTGCTGTCTGCAATTATGTCTGTAGTAGGCAAATTGAGGTTACTAAGACGGAATTGAGGGTTGATAAGGTCAATTGGCCTTAATGCTAACGCCTCTTCCGTCGAAGTGGTTACAATTTGTGTAATAGGACGTGTATTAAGTGTGGCCTCGATCTCAAGTAGAAGTGTTTCCAAGCTCCACAAGTCTAGGGTTTGTCGGTGAACCACCTTCTTGAAGGCTGATTTCACCGACCCCACTAGACGCTCGTAGAACCCACCCTTCCATGGGGATAGGGGTGTGATGAACTTCCACTTGAGTCTTGCCTCTGTAGTAAATTTCTGTACTAAAGGGCTCACTCTCCGGGTCTCCAAGTCATTGGTCAGAACCTCCATTCCGAGTTTGAATGTGGGCGCGTTGTCACTCCAAACTGCGTCTGGAGCTCCACGACGTGCCATAAACCTGCGGAATGCTAGAAGAAATTGTGCTGCTGAGTTATCGACCACCATCTCCAAGTGTATAGCGCAAGTTGCCATGCATGTAAACAGGCATACCCACACTTTCCGGTCCTGACCTCGTTCGAATCTGACCGAGAGAGAGGTCCGAAGTAATCCAGACCAAGGTCTCGTAAGGGACGACTCTGGGTAGCCCTTTCCTGTGGTAATACTGGAGTATTGGGGAACGAATAGAAGCGGCCTTGATGCCGTTTACACGCACACCTTATAGTAACTGTAGTAGCCACCCTCCTTGCCTTTGGAATCAAGTACCGTATGCGTAGAGCGGAAAATACATGGGTTGCCCCGGCGCGAAACAGTATTTGATGATAGTGTGAGACTATCATCTCCAGAAGTGGATGTTTGGGCAACAGGATAATAGGATATTCTGCCCGAGACTCCATCTCTGAGTTAGCCATTCTCAACTGCGCGTGGTAATCTCCATAGTCATCCAGGATCTTTCGCAAACGCTGCAACTTGGGTGTCTGTATTATTGCGGCTCCTTCGCGCTGATTTTGGCGGTAGAGAAGGAGTTCTGATGTACCGAGATCAACTGTATTAAGTTTCCCATTCGTATCCATCTTGTCCAGAATAGGATGCGTGTTGGCTCGAAGGTTTTTGTGCTTCCTTTTGGCCAAGGAAAGTAATTTTCCTAGGTATTTGAGCACATAAGCTGTGACTCGAACCAACTTGGGGAATGAATTAGTTCTTTTGAATGGAATAAATGAATCATATGATTCTTGTACTACTGTGTTAGACGTAATTGGCGTATCGATGGATTTAAATTCGACTTGTAACTCCTTGATTGGAGGAGGCGCCGACGCAAAATCCATCTCTGTATTAGGCCACTTAGACGCAGGTTTGAGTATGAATTTTGGACCTTGCCACCACATGTAGGCCGTTAGCTCGGAAGCTGTAAAGACCCCTAGTGGCGCAGTCCGCTGGATTGGCGTCTGTAGTGGTGTAGTAAAAGCGGCTTGGGATCTTCGCCTCCTTGAGTTCGTCAAGCACTTTGTTGATGTGATTAACGCAATTTTGGACGAAGGTCTTTAGCGGCTTCTTGGAGTATATCCAGTATAGTGCTATCTGTGAATCCGATAGCAACTGGACTGTATTAATAGGGACTGTAAGTTGCTTCCTAAGGAAACGCCCTAATTGAACGGCCAAAACAGACCCCATCAACTCCAGTCTAGGCATAGTAACCTTTTCCAGAGGTGCCAATTTGCTTTTAGAAAATAGCAAGTGGCTGTAGGGACGTCCGCGTTTAGGTCTGCACACCAGGTATGCGACTGCAGCGTACGCCCTGATGGAGGCGTCTGAGAATACGACTAAGTCGTACTTGCACTCAGTGTTTGAGCCGATGAATCTGGGTACTTTTCCTTGGAAGCCACTGATCTCCTGGACGATCTGTTGCCACCTTGCAGTGGTGTCCGCGTCCAGGGTATCGTCCCAATTCAACTTGTTGCGCCAGAGATCTTGAATGAAGACCTTAGGCTTAACAAATAGTGGTGTTACTAGGCCCAGAGGGTCGAAGGTGGACGCGAAGGCCTTAAGTGCCTTGCGCTTCGTCAACACCTGTTGTAGTAGGTTTTTAGTGGGCACGATTAACGTGTCCTCTGTATTATCCCATCTGAGGCCTAGCAACTTGACTGTATTAGCTGTATTAGCTACTGTACTATCGGCTGTATTAGGCGTCCTTTTCATACGGTCCAGGAGCGGAATGGATTCCATAACCTCCTGGCTATCTGACACGAATTCCCTGAGATTCATGCCCATAGCGGTAAAGATTCTCTTGCATTCCTTCTGCTTCAAAGTTCCCTTGCTCGCATTTTTAGCGCCAATGAGAACGTTATCCACATAGGTATTAGCCAAGATCTCATTACGAAGTTGGTTTCCTTGATTGCGCTCGAGAGCCTACTTAATAGACATGCTTAGTAGGAATGGGGATGCGTTTACACCAAAAGGAATCCGCGTGAATCGCAGAATCCTAAGGTTATCTCTGGTAGGACCCTTAGATGTGTCCTTGAGCCAGAGGAACCTGGTGACATCCCTCTGATCGTCTTGAAGACGGACCTGATGGAACGCCTTCTCGACGTCTGCTGTAATAAGTACTGTATTAAGCCTTGCGCGTAGTAAAGTCCCACAAAGGTCAGGGAGCATTGTGGGCCCCTGATGGATGCAGTCATTGAGGCTGGGTACACCTCGTCTATGACTGGACGCATCAAATACTATGCGCACTTTTGTAGTATTGCTGTCAGATTTGATGACAGCCTGGTGGGGTATGTAGTATACGTCTCGTCCCTCTGAGTAAACGTCCCTGACATCCTCCATGATCCCTGCCTGAAGCTGTTGCTAAAAGGTTTTGCAGTAGTCGCTCCACAATTGTGGATTGATCTGGAGCTTGGTACATTGACCCTCCAGTCTGCGCAACGCGAGAGCTTTGTTGTCGAGAAGGTGAGGATGGTCAGACTTCCAGGGGAACTTGACATGTATTAATCCGTCCTTGACTTTGACGGTATTGTAGTATTCCTGTATTATCTCAGCTTCCTTGACGTCGGAACTACCAGAAGCGCCGACTGAGTCTAAGCTGAGGAATTTCCGGATCAATTTGTCCGTGTCATTCCCTGCCTTGTGTTCCTCCAGCGGTCTAATAGAGACCGACGTAGAGTTCACACGACTCGATGTCGGTTCATGGGTTCCCGATAGAACGGGACCCAATCTTGTATTGGATCGGACCAGTCCCGATGGAAGCTGGTGGCTGGTGTTAAAGCCTACAATCTTCCAGTAGAAGTGCATTCCAATCAGGACGTCGACATCGACTTTCTTCTTGAGAATAGACTTGATGGAAGTGTCTTGACGTTCAACACCGCCTGTATTAACTGTAGTAAGAAACCTTCTGGTCCATAGCTTTAGACACGTAGGTCTGCCATGAACCTGGTCCCGGACTGTAATATCCACCTCATATGACCTTTCGGTTCGCCTGTGGCCACCGGAGGTGAGGGTTGTAATATTCCTGGGATTTTTGAATTTCAATCCCAGGTCCGCTGCTGTATCCTTGCGGATATAGCTGTGCTGAGAGCCACTATCTAAGAAGATAGTGATCATCTCGTCCGCAGCTGTATTATAGTTGCGAGTGACTGCTCTAATTACCATGAGCTGAGGGTCGGTTTCGGGCGACAAAGACTTACAGACGGTAGCTTTCACCACTTTGCTGCATTGGTCTTCTGTCTGGACGGAATTGACGACAAACACGTCCGGGTCCGATTCGTACGCCTCAATGTCTGACTCATGAATGGTGCTGTCATCTCGCACTGTATTAGGTGATGTATTAGAAGTGTGCACAGTAGTCGGTGTAGTGGTGTGTTCACTTAATGTAGTATTTGATGTAGTATGAGAACTTCGACGGGACTGTCCGGTTGTGGAGTTCCGGAATCCCACCCTACCAGAGTGGGGTGAAGAGTCCCGTCGGTCTCCGGAGTGTCTTGGGGTGGGGGGTCGGCGACCTGCTCTGTCTTCGACTTGGACTGCGTGGAGACGGAGATCTGACCCTAGACCCAGCCCCAGAGCGCGGGCTAGGTGATCTTCTAGTGTCATAATCTCGTCCTTGGCGGCGGCTCAGCT
Source organism: Aplectana chamaeleonis (assembly GCA_029168955.1). Taxonomy (NCBI): domain Eukaryota; kingdom Metazoa; phylum Nematoda; class Chromadorea; order Rhabditida; family Cosmocercidae; genus Aplectana; species Aplectana chamaeleonis. The sequence goes on from JAPDOI010001357.1 coordinate 48,530, forward strand.
GGGGGGATGGTGATCGAACAGGACTGCGGGACGAGCGATCCTTATAACAAAGAGCGCTGTGATGATAACTTCCGCATTTGTAGCACGGAGGTGCGTTGCACTGTGCGCTACGATGCCCGTCCTTCAAACATCTCCAGCAAAGCCGTCGCTTGGCAGCCAAACCTCTCCGTTCGTTGACCGACGAAAACTCTCGACACCGCGACGCTTCGTGTCCCGATCTGCGACAGAAGGGACAGCGTGTTGTGTGAGACCTGCCATCGGTCCGCTGCGGAGACTGGGAAGAGGTGCGACCCCTCACACGATTCCTGTTGTAGTATCGATCTGTATTATATGTAGTATTCTGTACTACTGTAGTATCGGACTGAAGGGTATATCGAGGGTCGGTATCCTCCATCACCTCGAACTGGTCGATTACTCGGTCCAGTCCGTGAAGTAACTCTTCTACCGTCCAACAATCACCCCTTCGGCGGAGTTCTCCGACCTTTTCCCTTGTGCGCGCAGGGAATTTCGATCGGACAACTCGCATGGTCCCAGTCGCTCCGGGATGCTCCCCTAAGTGCGTAAGTTGCGACCAGATGCTCCTGATTTTGCACAGGCATGTGCGCTGTGCTAGCGGAGCCTCGTCGCACGGGGGGAGGGCCTCGAGCTGTTCCTAAAGCCTGTTCCGGAGTATTTCTGGGCGCTGAAATGTATTAAGCAGTGTATTAACAGCTTCATAGTAGTTGTACTCCGAGAGCTGGGCGGCTTCGATAAGGTCCTTAGCAATGCCCTTGAGTTTTTCCCTTAAATAAAGGAACTTGAGAGCTGCTGGCACCGATGCATTGTTATGCACGGCTGCCAAAAACAGCTCCCAAAACTCGGGGAATGCGGCCATATCTCCGTCAAACTCCGGGAGATCTACCTTAGGAAGCTTAATACCCTGCGTTGTGCTACGAGCTGTATTATAGCCTTGGAAGGCTGCTGTATTATAGTTCGGATTCGTCTGGCTGTCGATCATATGTCCACTCTGTACTATCGGACGACCGAAAAAGTCGTTAGGCGGCTGCTGAATTGTTGCGTGGCATATGTTTGGTGTATATGATACACCAGCGGGCGCAAACGTAGTGGGCGGGGCTTGACCGACAGCAGGGAACTGCTGTACTATAGGAGTTCCGGCTTGGATGCCAGAAACTCCAGAAGCTGTATTAGAGGCTGTATTGAATGACGTCGGAATGACATCTGTATTATCCGCGTCTCGTGGTGCTGTAGGAGGTGTCGTGAGCAGCGCGGCTGCTGCCTCCAAACTTGTGACGAGTTGCTCAGCCTGTTTGATGACCGCCTCCGCCCCAATGATTGCCCAGTGGGTTTGGAATTCGGCCCACAAGCTGGACGTCTCGTCCTCCTCCTTCGACGCCAGAGCGAATTGCTCCGCGTCAGCCCACTTTTTACGGGCTGCGGCCGGACGCAGACATCGCTTGTAGATTACCAAGTCGGGTCGATAGCTTGCGCTATGTTATCCAAGTCGAGATCGATTCTGAAATTAAATTGTTTCCCACGACAGGGTCGTGGGTACAACGAAAACTTCGGCACGATACTCGACACGACGCGACCTATATACATACAAATGTGAGAAAGGATTAAATGAGCAAATGTGTTAGATAGTGAGGTTAAATTGTAAAATTAGTGTGAAAATTGTGTGTTAATATTATTTATTTATTAATAATATCGTGTCGTGTGATTTTTTGAAATTTTGGGATGTTTCTTCCCCTGTGTCCACCCCTTTCCTAGTTCTGGGGAGGGGTGTCTGCCCCAACGCTCGCAGGTCATACCATGCTGTATTATCCATCGCGTAGGGGCCAGCAGATTTAGGCAGCTGTATTAAATTGTAGTAAGACTGTATTAAGCGCAAAATACAAAGGTGGGTCAGCCGCTCAGTGTACCGCTTCACTGGATAGGGGGGAAGGGTGACTTCCCAATGGCGTTAGCCACCATCGAGCAAGCAGGGCTGCTCCCGCAAACACCGTACCTCCACCTACCTTATTGGCTGGCCAAGCCACATGGTAGTGAGGATGAGTCCGGACTCCCTAAGTGACCCCGTAGGGTTTTTTTTAGCGCAACGGCAAATGCCTCCACCTTGCTCTGCCTTCATTTGGCACGGTGATCCACCCACCCTGGAACACCCTCCCAACCAGGGGGGCTGGTACTAGTAGATGAATGTACCCATTTAAGGCGCCGGCTCTATCCCTACCCAGCTCCACTAGCCTAAAGCGGCCAACTTGTCTAGGTATTGCAGCGACCTCCGCCTCAGATCTGTGTGTAGGGTCGGTCGACTGGTTAGCCATAATCCCAGTCAACTTCCTTTCCAAGGCTTTGGTCCCCGCTTAGCACCCTAGTTTCTGTATTAAGGCTTTAATTAAGCCTGTATTATCGCGCGCTGCCTATCCCCGCTGGTGACCCCCCTGTATTATCGTACCCCCAAGTGGAGGTGAAGTTGTTTGGGGGGGGGTGTAAAATTTGTACCCCGCCGACCGAAGTGCCAGTGGCAGGGCACCCTTACTCGATCAATCATGATCGATGCGGGTCCGAATGCCAACGGCCGATGCACCATGACGCGAATCGGCTAGACCCCGGTCGGTGGGGGACGGGTTCACCCGCTCACCCTACTGTATTATGACTGTACTAATAATGTATTACCTACCCTCTAACCCAGGGGACTTAAGACCTAACCCTCCCACTCTCTAAGTCCGGGGGACCACAAAGGGGAAACATCAACACACAAGAATAACAAAATATAAATACGATCGGATGCGATCCGATAATCACGAACACGACACCAGAATCATTACTGTTTATTAGTGAGAGATTAATAGACGAGATATTAGTAGATTAGAGAAGGGTGAGTACAGACTGAGTCATGTATGTACTAAAAGAGTTAGTTAATAAACAAACCTACGGGCCTACGGCTGCAAGGAGGGCCGGACCGATGTCCGGCTAGAAGGTTGCTGTAGTACAATGTAGTATAAAGTTCTAAGGGCTGAGTAGCCCCTCGAACAGCGACGTGATAGAAAGGAATGAGGAAAACAGCCAAAAGGGTGGCTGGCTGCCGACGGCGGAGGAGTGGAGACGCGAATGAACCCCGTCCCCCTCGCCCGACAGCATCGACCCAGCCGGGTGGTCGCCGCTGATCGACGGGGTGGTCACGCTGCAGACCCACCTTGGGAGCGGAAGTTCGCCTTCGCGACACATTCCACTTTTTCAAAATGGAACTCCACGACTAAATGACAAGTTTTCGTGAATGCTAGTTGCCTTTCAAATGATAGGTTTTGGGTGGAAAAGAGTGTTTTGAAAAAGCTGTGAGCTCAATCACTCTCAAAACTGAGGCGTTCCATACTATTCTCACCAGTTTCTTACTGGTTCTTCCCGATACTATTCTCAAAAAGATTAATACGAATTGTTTTCTATGCGGCGAAGTTTTTCACAGTAGACCCCTTCTCAAAAACCAAAGGATTATTGAGAATAGATCACTTCGGGATGTCAGTTCTTGTAGTATCTCAGACAGTAGCAGGCCCGGAGCGCAACCGGCCCCGCCTCTCCCCACCCACTGCAACCGAAACGCAGAGCAGTTGATATGCGAACTTGCGGTGCGTTTCGGTTGTGATTGCAACGTGCAGTGCGTTCAGGTTGCTCTCCGGGCCGCATGCGCTGACTGTGGCGCGAATTTCGAAACCCAGAGATTACGCCCAGTCATCAAACTCCACGTTTCGGACATTGATCGATGTCGACATATATACCCCATTTCCTTTTCAATGGCTCTTTGTTTTCATGGTCTATCTAATGAGTTTTCTTTTTTTTAGCCTTACCGACGAATAATCTCTGCGCTTTAATTTGTAGGCTCCACTTCCCTCCTAAGCTGTCATGTAAATTGAACCTCATCCCTTTGATACCTCATGATGCCACACCCTCGTATTGTTTAAAGGCAGTGTTCACGATAATCTTCAATTTTGAGATTATTCGCTATATTGATTAGGTGACCCCCGGGTAGAACCGAAATGACGTAGAAATTGAGAAAAACGCGCCAGAAGTACCTGAAATCCTTAAGTATCACCCCGCCTCTTAAGTATCACAGGAAGTGTTTGTTGCGATACCGAAATCTTTTGTGGACCCGTCCTTTGCAATTTTCTGCTCTCTATTGATCCGTTCTTTCCTTATGGCCCTAACTAATCCTGCTTTGCGTGAAATATTCTTCTATTTCCGACGGACCCAATTTTCCACCGGTGACAACCACCATGAACATGTTCATCCAACCAGACAACTAGTCCATGTTATAGAATAATGTCACTGAATTACGACGTTTTAATGCCTTTCTCGCCGTTTCTTCGTAATTTTGATAACACTCGGAGGCCAGCGCATTGTTTTATGTAAAAAACTTAGGGACGAGAATCATCGTGTATGTACACTGCCTATCAGTTCGATAAGAGGAGCGCGGCTAATTTCCAACGGCTTTTTGCAAGGATTCAATCAAGACCAAGAAAAATCCAAGAATTTCGATCATCCGAGGGTTTGTCTGATTCCTAATGCAGTAAACGACAACGGGAAAAGGCGGTGGTGCAGTTGCGTACTTATGCTGTAGCCATGGCTGTTTCGGTTCCGGGAATCAATTATGAACAGCTGACAATTTTCTCTACTATGTTTTTTTCTGCTTCTCTCAAATTTTCGTGTTATTCTTGCGTGTATCTATGATAAATAATTAAGGTGTATTGGTTTAGGGAACCTTAGAGGAGAACTTTTCTAAACGTGTTTTTTCCTCTGAAATTGAGTGAAAAAATTAGTCTTACCGACCTTTATGGTTCTCTACACCTCTGCGTACGTCACGCCATAATCGACAGCAGACCTTTATTTTTCATCGCAATCCCATAGGAAAAACACCGGTTACGTTTGATATGGTAAGTTTTCTTCTAACACACTCAATATCAATACACCCAGTTTGTTTACTTCAGATACATGCAAGATATACACAAAAAGTTAAGGAAACAAAAAACATTGCGTAGAAAAAAATTATCAGCTGTTCATTGCTTGGATCCAGCCACTCGGGAGTTTACTAAAAACTATTCAAATCTAATATTTCACTCTCTCTGAACAATTAGGAAGCCCTTACGTGGAAGAAATCATTGATTCGGGAATTTCTGAGACAGTTTATTGGATTCATTCACACATTCTAAGCTTTCTAAATATGCTTTGTTCGGCTGACTCATTCATTCGCTCGAATTTCATTCAAGTATTTTTTTTCGCCCGAAGTTACTCATTCTATCGCTCGAATTTTCTATTGGGGGCTGGTACTTGGGACTGGAAGCAGGGCTGGGCACATGTCCCGGCATGACGATTCTGAATATGCACCCCCCTTAGCTCGGTAATTTTTAGGCACCCCCTTATGGGAAATCGAAATCGGCTGTTTTCCGAATAGTTGGACAGCCATGATCTTGACTTCCTGATTTTGATAAACAAGAATATAAAAAAAGCACTGAATAGAGAAAATTCCGAAAATGGCAACAAAAAGGGTAGTGTAATTTCTGAACTTCAAAACAACCCCATGAGGAAAATTTGTTAGTAAGACCATAAGTTATGACAAAAGATAAAACATTTTTCAATACAAAACAATTGAACAATTACCAACAACACAACTACTACTATTGCGATATTTAATGTTCTCTGTCGAATGTTTTCATAAACCTATGAAGGATTAGCTTATCTGTGTTTGATTGTTCTGATGTGGAAATCAGAACTATTTTGTGTTATGGAACAATGTTGGGACTCATGTGATTCTTAGGGAGTAGAAAACCCGAGTTTTACCCTCCTAGAATGCCGCAATCCCTTGAAAAATCGGCTTGCCGTGCGATACGGTGTTTGTACGCAGCTACACAGCGCACACGGGAATGGACGCGAACACAATATTAATAAAAAATGTATTTTATTGCAGAACAGGGAGGAGAAAAGGAATGAAACTGAAGGAAATGGAAGATGGTAAAAATAGTCTATTCTGGATGTACCCATTTTAGAAATTTAATGTAAATTAACAAAGCTAGAGCGGGTGTCAATATTTAGCCGTGATAAGGTTCATTCAAACGAACCTAGTTGATCAAATCTAGCATTAAACTGAGAGCAAAGGATATTGTGAGAAAGAGGAGAATCTGGAAATTATTTTAGCATCAGTGGGACCTGTTTTTAATGTGATTTAAAGACCTTAAATCTCGTCCCGGTTTTAGCCCGAGAACCGGGACAAAACCGGGACGAGTTTTAAGGTCCTTAAATTACATTGAATATCAAACCTATTGCTATTAAAACGTTCGCCCGATTCTCCTCTTTCTCTCAATGCTCTTAGTTCTCATGTTTATGGGTGTTTTTAATCAACTAGGTTCATTTGAATGAACCTTATCACGTCCGAAAAATTCACTCCGCTCCAACATAGTTTGTTTACATTAAATTCCTATACTGGATACATTGAAAGAATCCTATTTCTGCTTACTTCCATTTACTCCAGTTTCAATCATTTTCTCTGCCCCGTTCTGTAATAAAATACATTTTTTTAATTAATATTGCGTGCGCGTCCACTCCAGTGCGCGTTGTGTAGCTGCGGACAAACACCGTATCGCACGGCTAGCCGAATTTCAAGGGATTGCGGCATTCAAGGTGGATAAAACTCTGGTTTTTATGTAGGGGGTACTTCTCAATGAGGACGACACGGTCATTCGCTTCTTTCATAGGAACTTGCAGTCTTTACAGTTGGCTCTCTTCATGAGTCACATTCTCATGAATTAAAATCTGTAGACTAGTTGTGATGCTGACTGTGCTATCTGTACTTTCAAACTGTCGAAATAAATTCTAGCCTGCTCGGATGAGTCCGGGCGGAGTAAGCAGCGGAGCGGTCGGTCATGGCAAAGTATAACAGTGATAAGAAGATTTTGACATGATAAGCCCGATAAGCCTTGCTTCGACCGGCTCAAAATGAGCGACCTAGGCTATACATCAGTTCGCTAATCTTTTTTTGAACTTGAATGATAGTTTCTCTGTGCGCCGTCTTAGTATCTTTGCCTCGAATCGGTAGCCACCCGCGTAATCAATGAACGTTGCACCAAAGAAACATGACATCACATCAATCCTTACTTGCTACAAGATAACAGAGTAGTGCGTATTCCTTCATCAAAGCAAACTTTGACAGCAACTACGAATTATTGCGAACACAACCTGCATCTCTATCAGGAAGAATATATGACAAATCAGAAGAATAGTGCGTATTATTTTTTTCCTGAAATTCGACAGAACTTGCACTTCGTTCTTTTTTTTTGGTGTTTGGTTTAGGCACCCCCCTTTGCCCTCTCTGCAACGTCTAATAGGCACCCCCCTAAGGTTAACCGGGACGCGTGCCCAGCCCTGACTGGAAGGTTGCTGTGGATACCTCATAATTCGGAAAAATATACTGAATACATAGTTGAGGAGAGACAGGTAAAGTCAGAAGATTACCAGGTGTAATATTGGGGGGAAATGTGACAGAATCAAATTTCAGAGTAGAGGAAAGTCTATTAAGCTTAGATATCACATAATGAGGACTCGCTCAGTAGAGGAACAATCAAGCGTCAAATCAGTTTGAGGAAATTGGTAGGGTGGGTTACTCAGGCAGTAGCAGGCCCGGAGCGCAACCGGCTCCGCCTCTCCCCGCCCACTGCCACCAAAACGCAGAGCAGTTGATATTCAAACTTGCGGTACGTTTCGGTTGTGACTGTAACGTGCAGTGCGTTCAGGTTGCTCCCCGGGCCACATGCGTTGACTGACGCGCGCATTTCGAAATCAGATGAATCGATTGGAACAAGGTAGAGCATGTGGGCTTCCTGCGATTTTTGAGTAGGATTCTCACCGCTTCTCTTGTGGTGCTTGTAATTGATTTGCTCTGCTCCATTTGCGCTCATTATTCGACCATCCTCAAATTCATTATATTCTTCATATTTGTGCAATAGTTAGACTGTCTTAAAAAATAAAACGTTACATGACCTTCCGAACGCATTTTGCGAATATTAATGGAGGGAATTTTTTAAATTTATTCACTCATTTCGAAAAAAAAAATGAGAAAACGGAATCGCTCGCATTCTTGCATTTAGTCATTCACTCCAAAAAATCAAAAAGTCCTAAATCGGAGAAAAATTGATTTGGGAGGGTTATTTGGATTTAATACGCATTTCGAGTGTTCTAAAATACGATATTTAGCTTATCCTCTTTTTTCTGAGTAACATTAATTTCCATTCGTCGCGGGTGTCTGCGGGCGCACGCTGCGTCTCCTTCTCCCCTCACTTTCTCGCTGTCTCTACCCTCGCTCCGCACAAGCGCGCGAGGGAACAGAATAAATGTGGCTCGGAACCAGAGGATACTTATCCGGTCGCTCTTATTTAGGCATCGATTTCCAATACTTAGCGGGTTCATTCTAGGATGGACTCGCATACAATGGAAATCAGAAGATTAGTGGGTGAAGTTGTGAGGGAAATTGTGACGGAATCGAAATTCTAAGCAGGGGAAGTGTCTTAAGCTTAGGTATTTCATAATCAGCACTAGCTTAGAAAAGGGACAATTAAGGGTCAAATTAATTCAAGCAAATTCAGTAGGGTGGGGTAATTCGGTGAATGTGTGGTAATCGCTGGACTCTTTCTTGAAAAATCGATTAGCTAAAATGGGTGCGATAGTATACTTAGTACTCGAATCACTCCTTTTCGGATATCTGAGATTCGGATGATCCGATATCCGGAAATTCGAAAAAACGCATTATCTGAATCGAACTAATATCCGGGAAATTTAGAATCGACATTATCTGAATCGATCCATTATCCGAAAAATTATCTTCGGATAACAAGTATATGCGATCGTCGATCAGCGAAGCGTGTGAACTACGTCGAGGTATCGATTTTTGCAGCTGCGTTGCTAAAACCGGTTTATAGAAAGCGCCCGGGGCGCAACCGTCTACGCTGGATGATGTACTATTACGTCATCGGCTGACAGGTGCGCTCAGGGCGCTGCGTGAATCAATTTCGTCGGTAGCACCCGAAGCGCAACGTATGTGTCCTGCATCGCAGCATATGTGGCCCGAAAATTGCCAAATTCGTCACCCTGAGCGCAACATGGACGCGGCTCCGGGTGCATTCGGGGTGGGCCCAGGGCCTGCTATCGTCTGAGATGTTGGCACTCCGTTGTTAGGAGTCTGTGATTAAGGGGTTTATCACGTCATGTAAAGTTTGTCCGAATGAGAATGGCCGTAATGCGGCCGTCGTGCGTGGCAGGCGGCCGTCGCATGAGCCGCTCTCGGACGAGTGTCCAAACGGCTGTCCCCTCGACTGCAGAACTGATTGATTGCTTGCTGACAGCCGCTGCCGGCCCCGCTCCTAGTGAATGGCTGTGGGGGAAGGCTCGCTGTCGTTTCGCATGCTCGTCCGAGAGCGGCGCACGCGACAGCCGCCTGCCACGCACGACGGCCGCATGGTCGGCCAGCCTCATTCGGACCCATCTTATGTGGTGCTACGTTCGTCTTTGCATGGAGGTCCTTTGAATTTCGTTTGGTTGCACGGAATGTGAATAGAAATCGAGATCCAGTAGCTTTTCCGAATTTACCGTATTAACCGAAAATTTCTCTGTGAAAAACTTCGGTAAAAAAATTACCAAAAAAAATTTCCGCACACCCCTGGTTGCACAGAGGATCTAATATCGTTCTAGGAGCCAAAATATCGGTCCGCAATCGCAGACTACGGCTGTTGGGTCATGCGACACTTGGTAATCGTGCTGGGAGAAAGGTGGATCGTGCCCGGACCAAGTGGTCTTACTCTGAGAGTTTTGGCGGCGAAATAGCCGAGAAATAGCCCACCAGGCTATTTCTCAGCTATTTCGCCGCTATTTCTCGGCTTTTCACGAAACGGACAAGAATTAGCCGAGAAGTAACGGGATCCAACTCGTCGAGCCATCATTCGGGGCTGCGAGCGGTTGGGCGGGACCTACAGAGGCGTCCAAGTACCTCAAGCTTGGGAAATTGAACCGGCGAAGGTGTTGACGTCCGAATCATGCCTCTGGAATGCGCCGTATACCCACCTGGAGAGCATTATTTCTCGGCTATATTGCGGCGAGCTTTATTTAGCGGTTATTTCTCGGCTATTTCGCGGCAAGCATTATTTGGCGGCTATCTCGCGGCTATTCCGCGGCAAGCAGGCATTGCGCGGCAATTTCGCGGCTATTTCTCGGCCAAAACTCTCAGAGTAGCATGATTATCACGTGTCACATGATGAAACAGCAGTAGTCCTCAAATACGAATCGGAATTTGGCCCCGAGAACGACAGTGGTTATGATGGGTGTAGCCGCGAAAGGGATAGCTGCGGACCACTCAGCAGCCCGCGCGCCTGTCACTTGCGCCGATCGATCACCACATTTCTCGTGGGCGCATATGACGCAGCGCAGGCTGCTGAGGTGTCCGCAGCCATCTCTTTCGTGGTTACCCCCACTATAGGCAGTTTTTATTCTCCCGAAGTCATCCGCCCCACCATGCTGGCTGACTTCTTGAAAGGGGATCACGGAAATCACGGAAACTATAAAGAAGGCTGTCCACTACTTCACAGACAGTTGATTTGCATTACAAAGGTGCAAACAGTTTGTCCCTTCATTGACCCTGAGGTTTTAAGATGTTTTCCACCTTTAAAATAGATGGTGGCAGCGTTCGACTGCAGTAGAACAGTGTTTATGAATTCTGCGAACAAGGGAAGTATATGTACAACGCGTAGGTCGGATCTGCCAAAACGGCAAGTGCCGTTAGTATCTCTTGTGGCTCAATAGTTAAACTGCGCAGTACCCCGCCCCGAGCTGCAGGTTCCAAGAAGTTACAAGTTTAAAAAGGTCATTTTTTGTGCTTTTTGTACCTTCCAAAAAGCGCGTTAGTCTCGGTAAATCCGGAAACGGACCTCATAAATGTGCTCAATGCCCAAAACTACCCCCCTGAGCAAAATTTGAAGGCACAGTTTCCATACTTTGTCCAGACTTGGAGCGTTTTGGTCTTGTGCGGATTTTCTGTTGGGCGTTTATTTCTACCGAGTAGAGGGCTTTGGAAGCGTTTTAGGAAAAATGGTCCAAATTTGACTTAAAATTCCCCCAGGGGAGTTTTTTTGGGCGCTGATTACGAATCTGTGGTTTATTAGTCGAATTTCCAAAGTTTTCGGCTGATTTCATTCAAAGCACCCCAACCCGGGAAAATTTCGAGGGAAAAACCCCACTGTCGAGATTTCCGGTTTTCTACGATTGATATGTCTCAAAATTATTCTCTGAGGGTTATTTGGAGTGCTAAACACGAATCTGGAGTCCGTTTATCGATTTTTTGCATCTAACGGTAGATTTCGGTGGGTATACGGTAGTTTGGTCAAAATCTCAGATTTCACTCAATATTTGGGGTGGAGAATACGAATTTAACGTCCGTTTGTCGATTTTCGAAACACTAAGGTGGGTTTTGTCCCCTAACTGACATGTTACCTACCGTAGCCTATAGAAAACCTCAAAATTTCGACAAATGGACTCCAGATTCGTGTTCGCCACTCTAGATTACCCGTACATACTTGAGCTTTGAGCTATTTCCGAGAAAATATTTTGAAACTCCAAAAAAAAATGCCTCGTGGGTATCCTTGCCTTTTGGCGAGACTTGAAAAATGCTCACAACTTTTTTGAACCTGCAGCTCGGGGCGGGATACTGCGCATTTTTACTATTGAGCCAGAAGAGATACTAACGATACTAGTCGTTTTGGCAGATGCGACCTACGCTTTTTATACCTTCCTTGTAAGTCACTGTAAGTACGGCACCGTATCAATTGAAGTCTTGCGAAATTTCAGTCAAAACCGAAAACATCCGAAGGTGGCGGCGACGATGGCTATGAATCGTGCCCAGATCTGACTCCAGAAGAATTGCAACGAATTGCCGCTCAACGATAGTGTTGTTTATTTCTGCAAAGGCGTATACCATCAGTTTTCGTGTATATCATTCAAATCATAGCTGCATTATTCTTAATACTTTTGGTAATACTCAAGTTGTCGCACTGTGTTTAGAGGGAGATAGAGTATTTACCCACAGAAAGTCAAGAACGGCGTTGGTATCAGTGCAGATAAAAGTGATCGCTCATTGTCTACGTTCTTCACTGAAGCGCAAATATAAATCGCCTTCCACTGCGCTTGTGTAATCTGAACCAGGAAGTGTACCTGTAAAAGTGTTTTAACTTCCTTAATTCGATTCTTGGTTTGTTTCTTTGAACTACCTCAGCATATATGTATAGATGAGTCTATCTTAGAATGAATTACTGAGCGATCACAAGGTCTGCTAAACGAACCCCACGGGCCCATCCCATGTGTACATCTTAAAGGTAGCATACACGCTCACAAACATGGTTGAGATAACAGTATAAATAGGACCGCCTGGCCCCTACCATGTCGTCAACGGCATTTGATGCGCTGAAAACCATCCAGAGGCCGGATTCTTCGAAGCATTTACCATGGTGCATTTTACCATGGTAACATAACATTAACATAACATTTTACCATGGTAACATTTTACCATTTTACCATTTTACCATGGTGCATAGCATTTTCGCGTGCAAGAAGCTTAGTTTGCTTCAAGCTTCTTTTCTTTTTAGTCAATCTGGATGTATATTAATTACTTTCATGTTTCTGTTCCTCATTCATGATTGACGAATAAATGAATGAATGAATGGTAAGTTAGCGTTATCGGCTAACCGCGATCGTTATCAGTGAGTCAGCAAGCCTGAGAATAACTGATAACGGTTGCGGTTAGCCGATAACGCTAACTTACCATGGTAAATGCTTTGATGAATCCGGCCTCAGGTTGACAGAATTCGAGCATTCCCGTCTCGAAAGCCTGTGGAACCCCACCCCTACGAATAACAGAATAAAGAGTGGAGCATGTGAAAGCATTTGATAACTTAAGAGTGATAGCACTATCAAATAAGTGTCTACGAGAGAAACGGCTTGATTTACCTGAACATAACATGTCTGTTTACTGATGAAATGCTCCATTTTCTAAGCCAGCCGGGGTAGAGCGGTATTCTTGAAAGTGGATGGAAATTAATCGGTATGTAAACAAGTTATATACAGGGAAATCAAGCTGTTTCTCTCGTAGACTCTCACTTGATAGAGGCTATTCCTCTAAATTATCAAATGCTTCCACATGCCTCACTCTTCATTCTGTTATTCGTCGGGGTGGGGTTCCACATGCTTCCGAGACGGAAATGCTCGAATTCTGTCAACCTGGGGCCGGATTCATCAACGAAATTCAGAGCTGGTAGGCTGGGTAAGGGTAGCTTCCTACCGAAATTCGCGCGAATGACGCAATTCACGAAACTTTCTACCCACGGTAGCAGCCTACCAAGTCTACCCTGCGCGAATCTCGGGTAGGGTCCTACCAGCGGCGTCCTACCCAGCGAGATTTCGCGCTCAGATGCTGGATTCGCGCGCTCGTCCTTTGTACAGCTGTTTTCAAGCCTCTTGTATAACGGATTTCCGGCAATTTTCATATTTCATAGGGTGAAGATGTTGCGTTTTCATCGTCAATTTATTTATTTATTTATTTATTTATTTATTTATTTATTTATTTACTTTACGCCGTTGCCGACGTGCTCGAAAATTACAAAACAGTAAGTTAAAAACATGGAACGATTACAAAAAAAAACATAAACTTAGCGCAACGCTTCAACAGCCGATCGCAAGACCATTATTCTGATTAGAGAATAATTTGAAAGGCGAAAAAAAAACCAAAAACCATAGCCGCGTTTCCCATACCGCTGAATTCTTTATGTGATTGGAACATATATTTACTTTATTCATGGTTTATGCTCTAGGTTTTGTGAGTTCCCAGAAGTTTAAGCTTTTGAAAAGCGATTACGATTGATGTGCAGTAGCCGTCGTTTGTAAAACACGGCGGCGTCGCCACACACAGAACGCTTTTAGGCGTAATTACTTGGTAGAGCTACCCGCGGTAGCATTGCGCTCGTGAATCACAATGTGATGGTTAGGGTAGCAATCTACCGTGGGTAGACCTACCACTGGATAGGGCTACCAGCACTGCCGCGTTGATGAATCCGGCCCCTGCATGGTTTTCAGAGCTTCAAACGCCGTTGGCGACATGGTAAGGGCCATGCGGTCCTTTTTATGCTGTTATCTCAACCATGTTTGTGAGCGTGTATGTGGCCTTTAAAGGAAGTGGTCACGATGAAAAACGGTATAGAAAAAAACTACAAAAATCAGCTCAGATCGAAAACAGCTGAAAAACTATGAGGGTAGTTATTAACTGTGAGGTGAAAAACGGGCTGGAGTTAGAGTTTCTAGGGCCCAAAGATGCCAGTTCGTGCACACGTGCACAGCGCCGACAAAAAAAAAAGGAACGCAGTCTCATGCCGAGCAGTCAAAAATCATCGACGTTCAGAGGCAGAATTAAATGCAAATTATCTAACTGTTTTGCTTTGCTACGGGAGGTTTATGATTTGGCATAATAATATTTGTGAGAAACTCGTTAAAAGAAGTTAAATACTGGATGCATTTGATTTTTCATGAGATTTCACACGGAAGAAACACTAAAAGCTCGACGAAATGATGTGTCATTGATTTGGATGTGTTCTTTGTTACCTAAAATTGAAAAGTGAGTGTGGTTTTGAAATTTCAAATCACGCGCGCTCCGAGAACAAATGATCGCTCGCAGTTAAAGTTTGCAAGTCTGAGCGCCTTGAAATACTATTTTGCGACTCCCACCCTGATTTTCATTTCTTGACGATTATACGTTTGTCTATGCTCAATAACACGCGCGTGATTTGGCCTTTCAAAACCACACTCACTTTTCGATTTTTGGTAACAAAGAACACATCCAAATCGATGGCACATCATTTCATCGAGCTTTTAGTGTTTCTTCCGTGTTAAATCTCATGACAAATCAAATGCATCGAGTATTTCACCTCTTTTAACGAGTTTCTCACAAATATTATTATGCCAAATCATAAACCTCCCGTAGCAAAGCAAAACAGTTAAGCCTCTTTCACACGCCCGACAGACGTCGGACGACTCTTTATCGAATGTGTAATATCTCCCTACCCTACCCTACCCATCTTATCTATCTTGACTTATCAAACTTGATAAAGAGTCGTCCGACGTCGGCCGGAAAACTATGAAAAGGGCTTTAGATAATCGCTTCAGCCGCGAAGCGGCTGGAGAGGTTTGGTTCTGCCTAGGCCTTGTGATCACGTAGAATTTTATAAAATGGTTTATAGAATCTCTAAAAAAGAACAGAATTTCTGATGACTTCCTTCTGGATATAAGTGAAGAGGTCCAGAGGACACCTGGGGTGGTAGTAATCTGCATGTTTACCGCGAGATGACCGCCGCTAAGCGGGTGGCTATCACGCGGTCATTGGGTAGCAGATCGCCAGCTCCTTTGGGAGCAAATATGGTATGAGAGAGGTTTATTCTCAAGCAATACGAACAATAAGGGCTTACTCTCAAGATTGGAAGTGGGGAAAGGCGAAAAACTTGGCTTAGAAACTGATGCTCCTGTTTTGAAATGAAAATTTGCGTAGTCATTGAGCGGTTTTCGAATGCAATTTCTTTCTGCGGCGAACACATCGAACCACGGGCTGAAGATTCTTCGGCAGACGGTGAGAAATATACCTGCAGTGGAGAGACGAAGAACGGTCGCGCAAAAAGTCCTATGGAGGACTTTTTGTGAGCGGTTAACACAACTCTTTTTCTAGCTTTGATTTCTCGAAAACGCACACTTTTAAAATTTCTTTTTCTCGCTCTATGTAGAAACATGGGCTGCCAAAGTAAGCATGATTGATGCATTACCAATTTGTTGTTCATAACGTAATATTGAATGAGAAAATGCAGTTTAGTCTTATTTGGTGTTTTTTAATCATGTCCTATACAGATAATATAGTACAAATTAGCAGCTGCAAGAAAATGTACAAATTGTCATTCTTTTTTCGATTTATTGCCTTGAAATTGAGAAAATTCCATTGTTTACTCCAATTCCCAACTCTCCATATGTTGTCCTGCAATTATAATGATCGATGAGATCGAACCGTTCCCAGTGGTCTACAAAAACCTCAGCGAACTGTTATGAGTTAAAGGTTTAAAAGAGGATGCGGATGCCTTCATCGCTTTTTACATGACTTACTGTGTAGTGATTGCGTTTCCTAAAGTAGTGCACACTTTACATTTGAAAAACGAGTTGAATCTTTTTACAGAGGTGGTCAGTCCGCGGCTAAGCCGTGGCTGATTCACGGTCAACCAACGGTCAAGAGCGCGTGGTTGACTCGTGTTAAAAGACAAGATTACTACCACCCCTGCTGTCCAAATTTCAGCCAAATCGGTTCACAAATAACAAAGTTGTAAGCCCGAAAGCTTAAGAAATTTTCATGGTGTGCGCCGTGGGCCTTAGGCCGTAGGCCGTCACGCTTTTCAGTCCTCACTGCTAACCCCCCTTTCATACTTCGGAAACTGCGAAAAAAATCGCAGATCTGCAATGGTTAAGCATACCAGAATATCGCGAATTTTATCGCTGGCAAAAAAAAAACGCGTATTTAAGCTGCGTTTTTTGACGCGGATCGCAGCGATGAATGTCGCTGACAGTTGTTTTTTCGAATTCCTCGAAATTTTTTCAGCGACTTTTTTCGCAGCTTGAAGATTTGCGAGAAGAATGGTTGAGATGATTCTTGTCGCAATAGCGTCATCCTAGAGAAGTTAGCAGCATATTTTTGTTAAGCTCGCATAGAGTATTGTGTATAAAAGTGCGCAGGACTTCAGTGGGAGCGTGCAGAACTTTCGGGGGAGTGTACAGGACGTCGTAGAAAGTGTGCAGGACTTCAGTGGGAGTGTGCAGGAAACCAATGGGAGTGTGCAGGACGTCATAGAAAGTGCGCAGGACATCAGTGGGAGTGTGCAGGACACCACAGAAAGTGTGCAGGACATCAGTGGGAGTGTGCAGGACGTGATAGAAAGTGTGCAGGACTTCAGTGGGAGTGTGGAGGAGTGCAGTGGGAGTGTGCAGGACGTCAGAGAAAGTGCGCAGGACTGCAGTGGGAGTGTGCAGGACTTCAGGGGGAGTGTGCAGGACGTCGTAGAAAGTGTGCAGAACTTTCGGGGGAGTGTGCAGGACGTCATAGAAAGTGTGCAGCACTTCAGTGGGAGTGTGCAGGAAGTGACAGAAAGTGTGCAGGACATCAGTGGGAGTGTGCAGGACACCACAGAAAGTGTGCAGGACATCAGTGGGAGTGTGCAGGACGTGACAGAAAGTGTGCAGGACTTCAGAGGGAGTGTGCAGGACTTCAGGGGGAGTGTGCAGGACGTCGTAGAAAGTGTGCAGAACTTTCGGGGGAGTGTGCAGGACGTCATAGAAAGTGTGCAGCACTTCAGTGGGAGTGTGCAGGAAGTGACAGAAAGTGTGCAGGACTGCAGTGGGAGTGTGCAGGACGTCATAGAAAGTGCGCAGGACATCAGTGGGAGTGCGCAAATGGGCAGAAACAGAAACTTGGCAACAACCTGCACGCCTTTCTGCTGCGTGCTATCTGGTGCTGCGCAGCGGAATCAAACTTCTGCACACTCTCTGAGATGTCCTGTACGAGTTTCGGGATAACAACATCATATTTTTGTATTCTCGGACCGGGCATTGCGTTTGTCCATCTACACTGAGCACGGATATCACTCGTACTTTGCGATTCTTATTTCGCGTTGGCGCAAACTCGGTGCACGTATATTAATACACATCAGTGCGATCCATGCCAGTATCAGTGCAATGCGTACAGACTGTAGATGGACAAATGCAATGCCCAGTCCGAGAATCTAGGAAAAATGATATTCTGATCTCAGTACTCGTTCAGGGCAGCTCGGAGAGTGTGCACAAGTCTGCTTCCGCTGCGATTTACCGGATAGCACGCAGCAGAAAGGCGTGCAGCTCGTTATTCAGGTTCCTGTTGCTGTTCATCTGCACACTCCCACTGAAGTCCTGCACACTTTCTATCACGTCCTTCACACCCCACTGGTGTCCTGCACACTTTCTGTAGTGTCCTGCACACTCCCACTGAAGTCCTGCACACTTTCTATGGCGTCCTGCACACTTCCACTGGTGTCCCGCACACTTTCTATCACTTCCTCACACTCCCACTAAAGTTCTGCACACTTTTTATGACGTCCTGCACACTCCCCCAAAGTCCTGCACGCTACCGCTGAAGTCCTGCACACTTTCTATCACGTCCTGCACACTCCCACTGGTGTCCTGCACACTTTCTATCACGTCCTGCACACTTCCACTGGTGTCCGGCACACTTTCTATCACTTCCTCACACTCCCACTAAAGTCCTGCACACTTTTTATGACGTCCTGCACACTCCCCCAAAGTCGTGCACACTACCGCTGAAGTCCTGCACACTTTCTATCACGTCCTGCACACTCCCACAGAAACCCTGCACACTTTCTATCACGTCCTGCAAAATCCTACTGGTGTCCTGCACACTCCCACTAAAGTCCTGCCCACTTTCTATGACGTCCTGCACACTCCCCCAAAGTCCTGCACACTACCTCTGAAGCCCTGCACACTTTCTATCACGTCCTGCACACTCCCGCTGGTGTCCTGCACACTTTCTATCACTTCCTGCACACTCCCACTAAAGTCCTGCACACTACCACTGAAGCCCTGCACACTGGCTATGACGTCCTGCACACTCCCACTGATGTCCTGCACACTTTCTATGACGTCCTGCACACTCCTCCTAAAGTACTGCACAATCCCACTGAAGTCCTGCACACTGTCTATGACGTCCTGCACACTCCCACTGATGTCCTGCGCACTTTCTATGACGTCCTGCACACTCTTTCTAAAGTACTGCACAATCCCACTGAAGTCCTGCACACTTTCTATCACGTCCTTCGCACTCCTTTAGAAGCCCGGCACACTTTCTATCACGTCCTGCACACTCCCACTGATGTCCTGCCCACTTTCTATGACGTCCTGCACACTCCCTCAAAGTCCTGCACACTACCTCTGAAGCCCTGCACACTTTCTATCACGTCCTGTACACTCCCACTGGTGTCCTGCACACTTTCTATCACGTCCTGCACACTTCCACTGGTGTCCTGCACACTTTCTATCACTTCCTCACACTCCCACTAAAGTCCTGCACACTTTTTATGACGTCCTGCACACTCCCCCAAAGTCCTGCACACTACCGCTGAAGTCCTGCACACTCCCACAGAAGCCCTGCACACTTTCTATCACGTCCTGCAAAATCCTACTGTTGTCCTGCACACTCCCACTAAAGTCCTGCCCACTTTCTATGACGTCCTGCACACTCCCCCAAAGTCCTGCACACTACCTCTGAAGCCCTGCACACTTTCTATCACGTCCTGCACACTCCCACTGGTGTCCTGCACACTTTCTATCACTTCCTGCACACTCCCACTAAAGTCCTGCACACTACCACTGAACCCCTGCACACTGGCTATGACGTCCTGCACACTCCCACTGATGTCCTGCGCACTCTCTATGACGTCCTGCACACTCCTCCTAAAGTACTGCACAATCCCACTGAAGTCCTGCACACTGTCTATGACGTCCTGCACACTCCCACTGATGTCCTGCGCACTTTCTATGACGTCCTGCACACTCTTCCTAAAGTACTGCACAATCCCACTGAAGTCCTGCACACTTTCTATCACGTCCTTCACACTCCCACTGGTGTCCTGCACACTTTCTATGACGTCCTGCACACTCCCCCTAGAGTCCTGCACACTACCACTGAAGTCCTGCACACTGTCTATGACGTCCTGCACACTCCCACTGAGGTCCTGCACGCTTTCTATTACGTCCTGCACACTCCCACTGGTGTCCTGCACACTCCCACTGAAGTCCTGCACACTGTCTATGACGTCCTGCACACTCCCACTGAGGTCCTGCACGCTTTCTATCACGTCCTGCATACTCCCACTGGTGTCCTGCACACTTTCTATGACGTCCTGCACACTCCCCCTAGAGTCCTGCACACTACCACTGAAGTCCTGCACACTGTCTATGACGTCCTGCACACTCCCACTGAGGTCCTGCACGCTTTCTATTACGTCCTGCACACTCCCACTGGTGTCCTGCACACTCCCACTGAAGTCCTGCACACTGTCTATGACGTCCTGCACACTCCCACTGAGGTCCTGCACGCTTTCTATCACGTCCTGCATACTCCCACTGGTGTCCTGCACACTCCCACTAAAGTCTAGCACACTTTCTATGACGTCCTGCACACTCCCACTGAGGTCCTGCACGCTTTCTATCACGTCCTTCGCACTCCTTTAGAAGCCCTGCACACTTTCTATCACGTCCTGTACACTCCCACTGGTGTCCTGCACACTTTCTATCACGTCCTGCACACTTCCACTGGTGTCCTGCACACTTTCTATCACTTCCTCACACTCCCACTAAAGTCCTGCACACTTTTTATGACGTCCTGCACACTCCCCCAAAGTCCTGCACACTACCGCTGAAGTCCTGCACACTCCCACAGAAGCCCTGCACACTTTCTATCACGTCCTGCAAAATCCTACTGGTGTCCTGCACACTCCCACTAAAGTCCTGCCCACTTTCTATGACGTCCTGCACACTCCCCCAAAGTCCTGCACACTACCTCTGAAGCCCTGCACACTTTCTATCACGTCCTGCACACTCCCACTGAGGTCCTGCACACTACCACTGAAGTCCTGCACACTTTCTATCTCGTCCTGCACACTCCCACAGAAGCCCTGCACACTTTCTCTCACGTCCTGCACACTCCCACTGGTGTCCTGCGCACTTTCTATGACGTCCTGCACACTCTTCCTAAAGTACTGCACAATCCCACTGAAGTCCTGCACACTTTCTATCACGTCCTTCACACTCCTTTAGAAGCCCGGCACATTTTCTATCACGTCCTGCACACTCCCACTGGTGTCCTGCACGCTTTCTATTACGTCCTGCACACTCCCACTGAAGTCCTGCACACTGTCTATGACGTCCTGCACACTCCCACTGAGGTCCTGCACGCTTTCTATCACGTCCTGCACACTCCCACTGGTGTCCTGCACACTCCCACTAAAGTCTAGCACACTTTCTATGACGTCCTGCACACTCCCCCTAGAGTCCTGCACACTACCACTGAAGTCCTGCACACTGTCTATGACGTCCTGCACACTCCCACTGAGGTCCTGCACACTACCACTGAAGTCCTGCACACTTTCTATCTCGTCCTGCACACTCCCACAGAAGCCCTGCACACTTTCTCTCACGTCCTGCACACTCCCACTGGTGTCCTGCACACTTTCTATCAATCACTTCCTGCACACTCCCACTAAAGTCCTGCACACTTTCTATGACGTCCTGCGAACTCCCCCAAAGTCCTGCACACTACCACTGAAGTCCTGCACACTGTCTATGACGTCCTGCACACTCCCACTAATGTCCTGTGCACTTTCTATGACGTCCTGCACACTCCTCCTAAAGTACTGCACACTCCCACTGAAGTCCTGCACACTTTCTATCACGTCCTGCACACTCCCACTGAAGCCCTGCACACTGTCTATGACGTCCTGCACACTCCCACTGAGGTCCTGCGCACCTTCTATGACGTCCTGCACAAATCCTCCGAAGTCCTGCTCACTCCTTGCAGCACTATCCACTCCGTACGGTGGCCAGAAATCTACTTCTGAAGTCTTGTCGCATTATACGAAGCATTCCCAAACAGGAGAAGGCGCAATTACTGAGTGCAAGCCTCTCTCAGAATGTTCCAAGCGAAAGAGGTTTGGTTCGCGTCAGAAACGTTCCAACAGAAAAGGAACAATAGGAAAGTGAAGTGAGGAGAGTGCACAAAAAGTGAATAATATTCCCTCCAAGCGATATTCTCGGTCGACTCTTCTATACAGCGAAAACAAACCGTTGTGGTATTTCACGAGGAAGAACATAATGGTTTCGAAAAAAGGACTTTTATTCGTTCACGAGATTATATGGGAATTTTCTTGCTTGATAATGTATTTCAATTGTTTCATTTTTCTCAAGAGCTGGAGCTAACCGTCTGCTCTGGTCAGTTTGACATCATCTCTTTCAATAAAACTGTCAGATGCAAATACATGTATATTTTTAACGGTTCTCGCATGATCGGAGTTATTTTTGAAACTACAAAGTACTTCCGAGTACAATACCGCAACGGTTTGTGTTCGCTGTATAGAAGAGTCGACCGAGAATATCGCTTGGAGAGATTGGTGTTCACTTTTTGTACACTCTCCTCACTTCACTTTTCTATTGTTCCCTTTTTGTTGGAGCGTTTCTTACGCGAACCAAACTTCTTTCGCTTGGAAGACCCCTTTCGGATAGAATTTCATTTCATTTTAGCAAAGGTTTCCTTCAGAGATAAGAAGAAGACACGCCGTTCATGGCCTTTCTGCCGATTGCACCTGCTCGGCACTTTAGAACACATGTTACATTTCCAGGCGCCCTGTGCTGTCCCAGTTGGGTCCCGTCAACATTGCGGCGCTCTGCGCACTCCCACTTAGGTCCCATCCATTTTTAAGGCTCTCTGTGCACTCCTAGTTGGGTATTGCCCACTTTTCTCGGCGCACTGTGCACTTCCTCATGGGTCCCGACCACTTTTTTCCGGCGCCCTGCGCCCTCCGAGGTGGGTCCCGACCACCTTCTCCGACGCTCTGTGCACTCCCGCTTGGGTCCCGACCACTTTTACCTGCGCGCTGTGCACTCCTGCTTGGGTCCCGACCATTTTTTCCGGCGCCCTATGCACTTCCAGTTGGTTCCCGCCCACAGTTCCTGGCGTCCTGAGCACTCCTAATTGGGTCACGCCCACTTTTACAAGCGCGCAGTGCACTCCCACTTGGGTCCCGACCATGTTTTCCGGCTCCCTAGGCAGTCCCAGTTGGCTCCCGCCCACTTTTGCCGGCGCGCTGTGCACTCCCACTTGGGTCCCGACCATGTTTTCCGGCGCCCTAGGCACTCCCAGTTGGATCCCGCCCACTTTTGCCGGCGCGCTGTGCGCTCCTACTTGGGTCCCGACCATTTTTTCCGGCGCCCTAGGCACTCCCAGTTGGATCCCGCCCACTTTTGCCGGCGCGCTGTGCGCTCCTACTTGGGTCCCGACCATTCTTTTTGGCGCCCTACGCACTCCCAGTTGGGTCCCGTCCACAGTTCCCGGCGCCCTACGCACTTCCACTTGAGTCCCGCCCACTTTTACCGGCGCGCTTACACTTCTTACGGCGCCTTACGCACTCCCACTTCGATCCCGCCCACTTTTGCCGGCGCGCTGTGCACTCTTACTTGGGACCCGACCACTTTTTCCCGCGTCCTGAGCACTCCCAGCTGAGTACCATCCTCAGTTCCCGGCGCTCTGTGCACTCCCAGTTGGGCCCCGCCCACTTTTACCAGCGCGCTGTGCACTCCTTGTGGGATCCCGACCACTTTTTCCAGCTCCCTGCGCAGTCCCAATTGGGTCCCATCCACAGCTCCCGGCGCTCTGTGCACTCCCACCTGGGTCCCGCCTACTTTATACGGCGCTTGGTGCACATTAATTTGTGTTCCGCACGCGGAGCATACGGTCCCTGATGGACCTGACGCACAACGTTTCTCGAGCTCTATTAAGTCTTATCACGTTATCACTCCACTTCTCTTGACAGACCGACCAAACTTCTTATCACTAAACTCCTTCAGACACACACACACATTTTAAAATTCGCGTTTTTTTTTATAACTCGAGACCCACTGCGGGCATTTTTCTGAAATTTGGGCAGTGTTGGGAACCCTTACTGCTCTATCTTTTGTGAAAGTCCCTTGTTTCAAGATTTCTCCCGAACCAAGATTCTGGATTGAGGGGTGTAAGCTGAAGCAATCCTTTTCCAAATCAGGTGCGCACCACAATTCACCGAATAAAAACAGTTGAACATCAAAAACAAGCACGTCATTCAAAGTTTTTGACTAGATGAGTCAATGTTCATTGATTGAAATTCAATTCCAAGTCAGCTGATGTTCTTGATATTAGAGATCATCGATGCCGAAGATGTGGCTTGGGCTCGTCCGCCATCAAAAGCCAAGAAAGTTCGAGCTTCGAATTTGGTCCAAAATAGCGTTTTTTTTTTTGCGATTTTTCATTATAGGCCCTACTACTCGAAACCCAGAAAAGGGTTTCGAGAGGAAAAGAAGACAAGCATATTTGATCGCGACCGCTGCCTTTAAAGATGTATATCTTACGCTTGTGCATAAATTTTTAGATTCCTTTTGATTTAATAGTGGACCCATTTGTGGATCTGAAATTAGGAAGTCACTCAAACAATACACCACACACACACACACACACACACACACACACACACTCACACACACACACACACACACACACACACACACACACACACACACACACACACACACACACACACACACACACACACACACACACACACACACACACACACACACACACACACACACACACACACACACAAACACACACACACACACACACACACACACACACACACATTTTCCTGGTGTCAGCCCGGCATGGAGACATTACATGGATGGTCCCTGGACGGTGGAAGACGGATCGCTGTCCGAGAGTTGTTTGCCAGCCAACTGCCCTCGATCCGATCTCCTTCACAGTCTTAACACAGTGAAACTTGGGTATTAGTATTTCTACACTTACGCAAAAATTAGGCACTAGGGCATGTTTGTCTCTCTGTTCATTTGCAACGGAGAGACAGCTCCCCTTGCGCTAGCGCACCACAAAGGGAGTTAAATGGTCTATAATTTGAGCAGCTCAAACACCGACATGACGTGACAAACATGAACGATTTTTTCCCATGGGGTCGGTCTGCCGTTTATAGTGTTGTCCGCGGTCCGACTGTCAATTTTACATAGGCTCGCGACTCGGCGGAAACAGCAGTAGCTGTCGTCGATCCAAAAGACAAAAGAATGTATTTTGTGAAAAAATACAGAAACGGCATGAACCGTTTTCCGACTGAAAACAGTAGCGCGGCAATAACAAAAAATACTTTACTAGACTGTGAACTGGATGAATGAAGAGAATTAAAAATGCTATGATGAGGTGCGGTGGTAGCAGTAATGATGAAATTTGAAAAAAAAAGCAAAGTATGAAACCTAGGGCATATATTCCGTGTCATTCAATTAGGAAACCGCACTCAGCAATCAAGAGCGAGAACATTCTACAGATTTGAAGTTGTGGCGATTCTCGCAGCGACGAACAGAGCTGAGTGATGCAATAACGATTACATTCGGCTACAAGGGCGGCCGACGCGGCGTAAAGGGCGACCAGGGGGCACCGCGCAGTGTTTTGAAGCTGCGACGGCCCTGCGTCACTGCCAGCGAGCGGCAACCGACGCGGCGACGATAATGTTCCAAAACATTTTTGTCGCCGCGTAAAGGTTGACGCTCGGCAACTAAAACGCCTATACATTTTTTCATAGTGATTCTAGGCAGCTGCGAAGGGCATATTAGGACTCTACGTTAGTAATTGTCAATAATCCGTGTTCAAAGTTTCCTAGTTGCTCCAGGGAATTCCAGAAAAAGACATTCTCATAGCTTTGCAAAAATAAGAGGGGTAACCGGTGAGCGATCTTTAGGCTGCTCACGGGTGTGGGACGTTTACGCAGGTAGGGGAGAGAGAGGTTGGGAAGCTAGTTACAACTCGAAAATCAACAATAATTTTGTACATTTTTCAGTTCCAGATGTCATTTCCGCCATATCTAAGGCTTTTCGCTCCACAAGTTTGTGTGATAATCTTATTTGTTGACAAATAGAGGTCTCCACTGCGTCTCTTACCCGATTTCGGCCTAAACGTCCGCCACCCCTGCTCACGATAACTTTTTAGGATCTGGCTCAAAACTTTTCTAGGGGTTGATTTGGGTGCTGATTACGAGTCTCTGGGGTCCATAGATTTTTCTCGTTTTTTTCCCAAAGCATTGTGATGAATTGGTTCAGACAATCTACCCGGGAGAAATTTCGCTGGCCAAACGCGACTTTTGGCGATTCCCAGAACACTACGATAAAATTACCCAAAACGTCTCGATAGGAGTTATTTGGGCTGCACAACACCATGTGGCTCGTTCATTGCTTTCCTTGGATTACGGTGGGTATACGGTAGTTTGGTCGAAGTCTCAGATTTGGCTCGACATTGCTCTAACAATAAGAGGTTTATTTGGGACGGCAAACACAAGTCTGAGGTTCATTTTTCGATTTTCAAAGTATTGAAGGCAAGGTTCGCTCACATTCTGGCTTTCCAAAAGCTGGGCTAGATATGCCGATGTGGACTAGGTGAGCCCCATCTAGAAGATTTGCAAGCTATGAGCAGTTCTTGATGGAGAAAATGGCCTGTTATAAAAGGCAGTGTTCGCGAAAATCTTCAATTTCGGAATTGTTGGCTAGAAGCATTACTTGGTTCCCGGGTAGAGCTGAAATGATGGAGAAATCAAAACAAACTGGAAAGCTGTGCTTTCACCACACCTCATTACACTCTCAGAGGAACTGTTTGATGTGACAATGAAATCTTTTGTGACCATCACAATTCTCAACTCTCTGTTGCTCAGTTCTTTCCTTTGGACCCTAGCTAATACTGTTTTACATAATGCTTTCTTCCATTCTCAATTGATCCCATAATTAACCGGTCACAATCACCGAGAACTCGTTCATCCTAGTGGACAGCTAGTCCAGGCCGAAACATCATTTCAGTGGAATAATGCGTTTTAGTGCGCTTTTCGCTCTTTCTTTTTTAGTAACCTATGGCAGCCAAAGGATTGTTTTCAAGGCAGTGGTCGCTAAGAAAAAGTTGCTGAGAAAAGCACAAAAAAAAGAACAGATTGGTTTGAAAACAGCTGAAACTGTGAAGGTCCCGTGCCAAAAGAATGCGCTAGCATTACACTTATAAGGACCTCAAAGCGTGCACAGGTGTAGAACTCCACCCGTGTATACAGTCAAAGTGCATTGAAGTTCATCGAATTGCACAGTCAGAAACGAAGCCGAAATTGAATAATGAAAAGATTTCAATATGGAACGCAAGCGCAGGAACATACTGGTTAATTTGAGAGAAGAGAGATATCCTAACAGGCCAGACCGATGGCCTTTCGTAATTGATTTAATCTCGAATTCGAGCCAGCTGATGATCTTAACACTGCAAATCAACAATGGCGATTATATGGAGTGTGCTCGCCCCCATTTAAAAGAGTTGCAAAGTTGAGACTGTTGATCCCACCCAAAATGACGCTTGTCCGCGGTTTAACATGTTTACTACTTCTCTGAATCGAGTGAAGGTTTTAGTGGAGAAAACTAGACAGCCCTAATTTATCGCGACTACTGCCTATTAGTGGGAAACTCGAGAGCGGAAATCGTCGCGCTGGAATGATGAGTTACGCCTAAACTTCTGGCGAGCCCATAGTCTCCAAAACATTTCAGTAAACCCCATTTGTCATGATTCCGTCAGTCCAATGAATAGGGCCATTAACATCACCAGGGAATCATCGACAAGCAATAACAATATCGCAGCTGTTACAGCGAACCATCATAGAGCAATCGATGCGAGTTCCTACTATTTGGGGAGGAGTAAGTCGGAGGAATTCTGCGTTGTTTTTTTGGCAAGGCATTTGCCGCGAAATAACAGGAGTAGCCTACATTTGGCCGAATACAATACCGCGCGTATCTTTTGGTCATCCGGCGCGCTAGGGCGCCGGAGCGCGCCGTTTGGCGTCGTTTCTCCATAACTCGGTTCGAAGTTGTTTAATTTCGAAATAAACGTCAGATTAGAAATCAGCAAGGAAAATGCGACCTAGTGAACGTACAAATGTTTTAAAAAATCTCATAGGAGAGAATTTGGGTTACGGTAGCTATCGAATGTTTCCTCTGTCCAGAAGGATTGGCGATTGAGAGTAGCAGAATATGATTTTTCAACAATTCCTTGTATTTATCACATTCGTATACTGTTTTTAACCTCTGAGTTCCTTCCGGGGCGTTCTTTCACCAATCTGTCAAGAAATTTTTCATACAAAACCACCATTCCTAACCATATGTGGATGTGAAGGTTATCGAACTATGAACTTCCTCTATATTTGTGATTATTTTTAAAAGAAATGCCACACTTCATCGAGAATTTAGGTTAGAAGAAGTCAGTCCGACATTTCGTCTTTAAAGGCAGGGTTCGCGATATAAAAATGTAGATTTGGATATCACAAAAGTAAAAGTAAGTGAAAAAAAAACCGGAAATTCGCGGGAAAAACGCTCAAAAACAAAGTATAACGGCTAATTACCGGTGTCAACCTGCCCCCTAATTAACGCGATTTCCATTAATGCTTGCTTATCCGGCATTTATTTTGCTGTTCAAGTAATCAGTAGTCTCCAGAAATGTATAGAAATTACTTTAGAGGCAAAATAAAAGCTGACAAAACAGGCTTTTACCCAAATCTCGATAATTGGGGGCGGGAGGACACCAAGCCATAACTTTCTCCTGAGCGTTTTTTCTCCAATTTTTAACTTATTCTCACTTTTGTGATGGCCAGATCTACCATTCTACGGTGATAGCACAACAACCGATTTAATCGAGAACCCTGCCTTTAAGATGAAATGATTTTTTGCTTCTGGATATAAAGATGGCCTGTTCCATGGCAAATTTTACCAGGCATGTGAAAATTACAGCGATGCAGCTCTTGGCCTTTACGGGACGAAATCAGGTTCAAAATCAGGTAGTGCATGAAATCCTTTCAAAAAATCAACACTTGAGAATATTGAAGATTTTTTTAAGAGTTTAAATTCCATTTATGTTCCCAAATTTTATTTTCATACTAAAAACCTCCTAGGACACCAAGCATTTTTTAACAGCGCATGAATACGCTTGTTAATCGATCCAACGATGTGGAACTTGCCGGCACATTTTAAACTAAAAAAAAAGATTGCAGAATTGAATTTTCATCAGGATTTCCTAATTTGGACTCCATTCCAGACGCCTCTTGGAAGTAATCATTTTTCAAACTCCATTCATAAAATTCTTATAAAATCAGGAGATCCACAATTTCTTCGGTCACCAAAGTACTAGCCGCTATAGTGAGGACCGAATATTTTCGAGTTATTTGAGTTTTTTTTTATTTATTTATCAGTTATTTGAAAATGTTCGAATATTCGATTTTTTTCGAAGTTCGAGTACTGCTCGATGTCTGGAAATGAAAAGCAGCGCGAAGCCATTCTGGCTTTGGAGCAAAAAAATGATTGATTGAATTATTCGAATGTATTCGGTCCTCACTATACTAGCCGCTAGGGTCTCAGCAGCGAGATTTGCGTAGAGCCATGTTCAGAGGGGTCTCGCGGCCGTTGCAGGCGCCGTTAGCCGGAATCATCCCGCTGTCCTAGACTGACCTTAGGACAGGTCTTGAAATGGCCTTCCCTCCTTTTCAATACCGTTTTGCGCTTTAAAAAGCGTTCACGGTGAAGGTAAAAAAAAACGAAATTACGGGTGGTACAATTATAGGAAAACATTAGAGCAGTGCAGTGAAAAGGTAATAGTTTGAAGTGTCCCATAGTTGATATGGGCCTTTCATGGATCGATCATGATCTCAAATCCTTACTATTTGTTGTAAGTATGACGCAGGGATCGGAATGACGGACCATCATAGATAGCATTCAATTGAAGGGGGCCCAGTACATGATTGGAGCAGTACGTGTCCGCGCCGTCAATGGGTGAACGTTGTGGGTTCAGTTCTTCCAAAGTTTTTGCACTTAACTGCGCCTGTTTCATCACTTCATAGGTTTGATAGCTCACGTTAACATGTGCAGATTGGAGTAGTTGGCGTGCCCGCCGTTGTGATAAGAACGTCGCAAGTTGATTTCCCACGCCGCATCGTAGTTTTTGCGTTGAAGGGTGTTTCATCGTGACAAACACGGAGGAAACATATAACATTAGTATTCGTTGTAATGTCTTCTCACGAAATATTTCTAGTGTTGTTGTGAAAACACGATGTGGTATAGTACAAGCCCCAGACCCTCGTCTTTGGGATGGAGTAGTTCTCTTGGCTCCATATCAAGCAATGGCCTCACTTGGGGTCCAACTGTGAATTAATTTTTTTGCGATTTTCGTGAACGAGTATGGGCTATAAAACGTCAGATTTCAGAAAAAATTCAAAATATGCTTACTGTTCTACTGAGCGGAGAAAATATATACTCCAGCCCCAAAATGGGGGTGCGAATTCATAAACCAGCCCAGATTATTAGTTGAGGTATTGGTAGTAGTACATCCACATATGGTTTGCAATAGCGGTTTTGTGTTAAAAATTTCTTGATAGATTGGCGACGGAACGCTTTTGTGATTTTTGTTGAACCAAGTAGTATTCGAAGAGGTCCAAATCTTGACGATGAGGTGAGCAGCTTATCTGCGAAAATAGAACGTGTGAAGAAACTTGCTGTTATTCGAAATTTGTCAAGAGGTCGGAATTAACCTGAAAACAAAATCAATGTTCTTAGTGGCGAATGGGCTGCGATACGTCAGTTTTGATGGTACCACGACGAACTGCCTACTGCAGAGAACCCTTCTGACGCTTCTTCAAAACCTATAGAGCGCTAATTCGAGCTTGATAAGTACAAGAATTTTTTTTTGAAGATGTTCAGAGCCACCCTCAGAGCTCGGCTTGGAACGGAAACTGAGCAACCCGAAATCGCCACTCACCAATGCAGACTTTCAGAAGCTAACCGTAACTAATAATATGGGCTGGTTTATGAATTCGGACCCCCATTTTGGGGCTGGAGTATATATTTTCTCCTCTCAGTCGAATAGTAAGCATATTTTGAATTTATCTGAAATTTGACATTTCATAGCCCAGACTCGTGCACCAAAATCGCAAAAAAATTAATTCACAGATGGACCCCAAGTGAGGCCATTGCTTGATATGGGGCCAAGAGAACTACTCCATCCCAAAGACGAGGGTCTGGGGCTTGTACTAAACCACATCGTGTTTTCACAACAAAATGAGAAATATTTCAAGAGAAGACATTACAACGAATACTAATGTTATATGTTTCCTCCGTGTTTGTCACGATGAAACACCCTTCAACGCAAAAACTACGATGCTGCGTGGGAAATCAACTTGCGACGTTCTTATCACAACGGCGGGCACGCCAACTACTCCAATCTGCACATGTTAACGTGAGCTATCAAACCTATGAAGTGATGAAACTGGCGCAGTTAAGTGCGAAAACTACGAGCAAATGTAAGAACTGAACTCGCAACGTTATCCCATTGCCGGCGAGCACACCAACTGCTCCAATCTTGCAATGTGCCCCCCTTCAATTGAATGCTATCTATGATGGTCCGTCATTCCGATCCCTGCGTCATACTTACAACAAATAGTAAGGATTTGAGATCATGCTTGATCCATAAAAGGCCCATATCAACTATGGGACACTTCAAACTATTACCTTTTCACTGCACTGTCACCGTGAACGCTTTTTAAAGCACAAAGCAGTATTGAGAAGGAGGGAAGGCCATTTCCAGACCTGTTCTAGGGTCAGTCTGGGACAGCGGGATCATTCTGGCTGACGGCGCCTGCAACGGCCGGGAGACCCCTCTGAACATGGCTCTATGCAAATCTCGCTGCTGAGACCCTAGCGGCTAGTATAGTGAGGACCGAATAATTTCGAATAATTCAATCAATCATTTTTTTTTGCTCCAAAGCCAGAATGGCTTCGCGCTGTTTTTCATTTCCAGACATGGAGCAGTACTCAAGCTTCGAAAAAAAAGGAATATTCGAACATTTTCAAATAACTGATAAATAAATAAAAAAAACTCAAATAACTCGAAAATATTCGGTCTTCACTATAGCGGCTAGTACTTTGGTGGCCGAAGAAATTGTGGATTTCCTGATTTTATAAGAATTTTATAAATGGAGTTTGAAAAATGATTACTTTCAAGAGGCGTCTGGAATGGAGTCCAAATTAGGAAATCCTGAGGAAAATTCAATTATGCAATCTCTTTTTTTAAGTTTAGAATGTGCCGGCAAATTCCACATCGTTGGATTGATTAACAGGCGTATTCATGCGCTGTTAAAAAAATGCTTAGTGTCCTAGGAAGTTTTTAGCATGAAAATAAAATTTGGGAACATAAACGAAATTTAAACTTTTAAAAAATCTTAAATATTCTCAATTGTTGATTTTTCGAAAGGATTTCATGCGCTACCTGATTTTGAGCCTGATTTCGTCTCGCAAAGGTCAAGAGCTGCATTGCTGTAATTTTCACATGCCTGGTAAAATTTGCCGTGGAACCGGCCATCATTATATCCAAAAACAAAAAATCATTTCATCTTGAAGACGAAATGTCGGACTGACTTCTTCTAACATAAATTCTCGATAAAGTGTGGCATTTTTTTCTAAAAATAATCATCAATATAGAGGAAATTTGTAGTTCGATATCCTTCACATCCACATATGGTTAGGAATGGTATTTTGTATGAAAAATTTCTTGATAGATTCTCGACAGAACGCTCCGGAAGGAACATAGAGGTTAAAAAAACAGTATACGAATGTGATAAATACAAGGGACTGTTGAAAAACAATATTCTACTACTCTCAATCGCCAATCCTTTGGGACATAGGAAACATTCGATAGCTACCGTAACCCAAATTCTCTCCTATGAGATTTTTTAAAACATTTGTACGTTCACTAGGTCGCATTTTCCATGCTGATTTCTAATCTGGCGTTTATTTCGGAATTAAACAACTTTGAACCGAGTTATGGAGAAACGACGCCAAACGGCGCGCTCCGGCGCCCTAGCGCGCCGGATGACCAAAAGATACGCGCGGTATTGTATTAGCTCATGTATGTATGTGCGCGAAGTTTGTGGCCTGTTAAACTCTCTTCGAGCTCACGAATTGTACGATGCCACAATTAAGCAGATTAAAGCAGCGGGGCTTTGGGTCAGAGCTGCTCAAGTTTGAGGTGCTTCTCTGTTGGGCCACGCTAATGCACCGGTGAGAACTCTCTCTAGCTTGCAGGAAGGCCCGTCATTCAGCGTTCAATCTTGAAAAAAACCCCGTGGGATCGGCAGAGATTCTACGTCTCGAATCTTTCGTAATCAATGAGACAGAAAGGTAACGCAATCTTAATCTCATTTGAAGAAATCGGTGTATTTCGCATTTCTTAACACCAGCAATAAGAAGAGCTTCTATCTCTCAATTTCTATGGTTTTTCGTCTTTCTACTTTCTTGAAGGAATGCAAAAGGAAGACGAGAATACCGTCACGACCAAAATTTTTGCATATGCCGAAATCAAACTCCGCGATTTCTGATGGTTTCTTAACCTTCTGATTTTTGATTTCTGGAATCGAAAATGGCCATTCCGTTTCCCGAAACATGGGAGTAAAACGCGCTTATCCTTACTCACTAGGGATGCTTTTTTGGATCTCCCCGCCGTTGCGTAGTTTATTCTGATTAGGCGAACTTCTCAGAGTATTGAGAAATACCGTATTTTCTCTTTTAGAGATACATGTACTTCTAATACTGAGGCCCCTGTTTTATATGTACTTGTATCAGAGGTGTACTTCAAACATAGGCTGTACTTCAAATTCTCAGCCCTTTCTTTTTGATGTACTTCTATTAGAGGTGTACTTCTGAAAGAGGGTGTACTTCTATTATTCGGCGCAATTTTTTGAGTTTCCATTGGTAGACTGTTCGCAATTCTGGCAGAGATTTGCAGTATAACACCGAGACTTTGTATGCATTGAAAATTCAGGCCGACTTAGGCCCAATCGAATTGTGGCTTTCACAATCACAGATATAATGTTTTCAAAGTCATTATTCACACCCACCCCAAGCCAATTTCTTTCAAAAGTTTCATTTAATATCGGTTTTGCTGACACGTCCTTTATGGGAAAGAAATAGACCAATCGGAGTTGACTTGTTAAGCTTAAAAACAATTAAACTGATCGCCTTTCGAGTCGTCCAGAGCGATTAAAAAAGCGAGGTTCCTGAGTGACTCGACAACAGCTCTTCCAGATGCGAGTTCTTTGCGTACACAATCCACTGCTGGTAAAGTGTACCATTGGTGGTGCCTGTTTTCCTCGTCGGATAAACGATTCCACTACATGGATGATCAAATCTTTATAAAGCTGGGGAATCTTGGCTTTCAAATCAAAATTCCTGTAAACTACAGCACCCGCGCTGAATTTTGTAAATCGGGGAGCATCTGTCAGACTTGGCAAAAAAGCTCCGATGCATGTAACTTTTTTGAATGAAGACTTTTTTGAATTCTGAAAACGCTATCATACTCGCAGATCAATTTGCTACCTTATTATGTGACTCGCGGGCCGAAGTCCCCTAAACTCGCTTTGTTTTTGAAGGAAGTAGTTTTTGCAATCGTTTATCAAAAACTTCGCCCGCGGCGAGGTGCGGCTAAAGTTTGAGCAGTATTTGTACAAGTAGTTGAAGAGCAACCTGTATGCTTCCTTCATAAATCAGATGCAGGTGATACCATTTTAAGGTTTGTCTAGGTTGAATTTTCGAAAACGTTCATTTGAGAGCTCGGGGCTTTCGCAACAAAACTCAGAATTTTCAGTAAGTTCTCAAGCGCGTTTTTTTGAAGGATTTCAATCAACGCAAACCTTGAGGTTCTCTCATCTGCAACTAACTTAACGAGGAAAGCATACAGATTGCTATTCCATTCCTTGTGCAGTTACTGCTCAACGTTTCGCCGCACTTCGTCGCGCGCGACGTTTTTGATAAACGATCGCAAAAATAATTTCTTTAAAAAACAAGGCGATTCTAGGGATCTTCGGCCCACAAGTCACATAGTTAGGTAGAAATTTAATCTGTGTTTATGATAGCGTTTTCAGATTTCAAAAAAAGTTAAATGTGTCGAACCTTTTTTTGCCAAGTTTGCCAGATGCTCCCCGTTTTTACAAAACTTAGCCCGGGTACTGTACCTACAATACCGCCACTATCCAAGGGGAAAAAATGAGCGAAATGGGCAAAGTGGGCAACTAAAGCGTCTTTCGACCACAACTCGCCTCAAAGTGATCCGTTTTCAAATTCGAAAACGCCGAAATGTACAGCATGTCGTGATCTAGGCGATCGTGGGAAAACATTTTGAATTTGAGAGTAACATTATTTTTTAAGGCGGATTACATTACCATTTTGACCATGCGAGAGATCGCGTTGTTTTTGACCGAATGAGCTCGGTATCTTGTGATAACATTATCAATTTCATAATCAACTCCATATTAAAGGAGCGTTTTCATAAGCGAATCCCAATTTTGTCTCATATAGTAAGATAGATTGTGGCACGGTGAAAATTTTGGTCCTTTCAGAATTGAAAACGGAGTACCTCGAGGTGTGTTGTGGTCGAAAAACGTTTTAGTTGCCCACTTGGCCCATTTTTTCCCTTGGATAGCGGCGGTATTGTATATGATTTCCGTGCATTCACAGTGAACGACAGCAATATCAAGTTTCAGTTCTGCTTTTTTCTCGGTCACTTGAAGCTCGCTGAAGTTTCACCGCAAGTTGTCTCATACAAGCGATCGTTGACTGAGAAGGGGGTGGTACAATTTTTTGTGAATATTTCAAGGCCACAATAATAAAAAACATTTCGGTCAGACTGGCCTCTCTTTGAAAAAAAATCGAATTACCAAACACTTGCCCGAGTACCAGAGCTCCATTTCGAAAAGGAGTGTACTTTTAAATGAGGTGTACTTCAAATACAGTACCGCTTATGTTTTTTTTGCAAAAACGGCGTTTTGCAGCGTTTTTTGTTCTCGCAAAGCGCCGCATCGCCATAACTCACTTGAAATTTGACGAAATTACATTTTCAGGGAGTTTTCGTGTTCCTCTCAGTCAGGCAAATGCAGCGATATGTGTCGAAAGTCCTTTAAACTCCGGTATTTTGTTGAAAAATGCGCTTTTCTTTCTAAAATTCACATTGACCACAGGCCAAAACATCACAGATGTCTGCAATCATGACCGTCTGATCAGTTCGTAGTGAGATATTTTGTAGTGTAATTATGCAATTTTCTATGAACTTCTGGAGCTGAATTTACCATTTTGTAACACTATCGTGTATCGTTCAATGACAGCAATTCAGAAATGACTTCCAATTTGACATCGGACTACTTTGAAGCTAGTTGTGGCGATGCGGCGCTTTGTGAGCGCAAAGAATGCTGCAAAACGCTTTTTTTTGCAAAAAAGAAATTGCGCGGTATTGTATAGTGTCTACTTCTAATACTCAGCCATCCCTTCTAGGTGTACTTCTGTCAAAGGTGCACTTCAAATAGAGGTGTACTTATAATAGAGGAAATGCGGTAAATAAATGTAGCTGTTACTGAGATCTCCTAACAGAGTTACGGCGAGGTTTCTCAGCTGAGCGAAAAGGGTGTTCGAGTAGCTTTTTTTTCTGATTTGGCTTAAAACTCTATGCTGGGGGTGATTCGGTGTACTGATTACGAATTTGAGGTCAGTTTCTTGGTATACTGAGGGTTAGTGTAGGATACGGTAGGGATAATCCCATTTAGAGGTCGCAACCCACTCTAGTACTTCCAAAATCGATAGATAGTCCTCAAACTGAACACAACATTCTGTTTTCGTAGTTATCTCATCCACATTTACAAGCGTTTATGCTGCATTTAGGATATTCTTATTGGTAGAAGTACACTCAGTTAGATTGTTTCATTGAAAAGGGTTGGCGCAATTCTACCCTCGTAACTATCTATGCCTGCAGTTTGATTGAGTTTTTTGTTGGAGATTCTTATAGAAACTGGACTATCGCCTGATTTTTCCCAAAGATGATTTTAACTCTTGTCCTCTTGTTATTTTCTTCTCCCAGACTACAGTTGTGACGCCATTCGTCAGTCGTCAGTTATGATGAGACCCCATATTCACGAAATTTCCACTGCCAACAGGAAAGGGAAATCGATGGCTCAGCTCGTGCCTGCATGGAGGTTGCGAACACGGAACAGGCGAGTTGCGTGATGCGCCGGGATGGATATGCTGTAGGATGCTCGATGATTAGGGGTGATAAAGATGGAATTGGTGCAGTTTGTGTTGTGGGGGAATCATGATCACGTGCAATAGCTCGTCCGCCTCCCCTTGTACCCCCCAGTCAGACATCGCTTGCCTGCCGCACACATCGATTTGTGTCGTGCCACAAACTCGCTTCTTTCCTATACACTCACGTGCTTACGTTGCCTTCCCTTTTGCTGGCCATCACATGGGGATGTTGGGGTTGTCTATTTGAATTTCTCCTCTATGTTCATTTCTCCATGCATCTATGGAATGGATTGGTTTCAAATGCCGGCCGATATATGTGCGATTCTCGCCCTGGTCTTCCCCTCTCTCTCGCCGTTCTTCGACACACACACACACACACACAGGCAATTGCCCTTTGTTAAATGGCGTTGACGCGGAACGCATCAAAGATCACCATTGCTGCGGGCCGCTATCATCAGTGGGGAACTTGCTGTGGGAAACGTGAGGACGGTGGTGGTCTCTGCTGCATTAGTTTCCTTTCAGTATAACGCCCCATCGGCACCACCGCTTGATCGCTCATTGTGCACTTTCCGTTCGCTGCTGCTCCATCCCCGCTCTCCCCCGGCTTCTGCCATTCATACTAAATAACTGGAATTAATCATCCCATTACTGCGCAAGGTGGAACTGATCATTGATTCCCCATATCAATCAGATATGGCCAATCCAACTACTATCATTCAGCTGGCTTCAAACCTGGTGGGTAACTTTTGGTTTCCCCTTATTAAGAGTTACCGTGTACATCAATCAGGAGCCATATGCTATCGGTACAATGATAGGAGTACGGGGCGGGTTTATTGCCTCAATCGACCAATCAGCAACGTCTTAAGAGGCGAAGAATTCCCTGTATACTGGCCAACGGAAGAAGTGGTCCCTGTACTTCTATCTACCAATGCCCCCAGAGACATCCTCATCCCCTACATTTGGGGACAGAATAGAATAATGTCACCAGCTTTCGGTTCATAGGCCGGTAGGAGTACGGGCGGGGTCATTCCCCCGATCGGCTATTCGGCACTTTCTAAGGAGTTGGAGAGTCCTCTGCTGATTGGCGGATGCAAAGAATAACCTCTCCCGTACCCCTATCTGTCCCTGAACCTATTATTCCGTATATGGCTTGCTCGACGATTTGAAACTCAATGTATTGATAATGTTGTATCGCTGTTGAAGTAATTTGGATGACAGAGCAGGAAAGGGGTGGTTTCAGAATCCTTCATTGGTCAAGATTGCGCAATGCGTTTGCTTAAAAATCCAACTAAACTTGCTTATTTGTGCAGGTTTTAATTCGATCAGGATATAATTGTAGAACTAGATGGTCGGTCTGGACTCGAACCTGCTCCGCGTTGTTTTCCGGACGAGAGTGTTGCGCGACGCTATGCTGGTTCGAGTCCTGCCTGACCCGTAAGTTGTGTGTTCAACTCGGCTACCTTGTGATATCTTAATATAAAAAAAAATCACTCCTATATCACAAACTCACGCGATAGCAAGCTAGCAGTCGAACAGGATAGTGACTATAGCTCTCGTTCGGATAGACCGCAGGCACGAATCGCATTGATACCTAGCGTTCCTTATTGTGCGAATGTACAATGAATGCCGCGCGTATCTTTTGGCC
Organism: Aplectana chamaeleonis; assembly: GCA_029168955.1. Taxonomy (NCBI): domain Eukaryota; kingdom Metazoa; phylum Nematoda; class Chromadorea; order Rhabditida; family Cosmocercidae; genus Aplectana; species Aplectana chamaeleonis. Next base: position 87,237 of record JAPDOI010001357.1, read on the forward strand.
ATTCGGCGCCGTTTGGCGTAGTTTCTTCATAACTTCGTTCAAAGTTGATCCTTCCGAAAATTAACGTGAGATTCGAAATCAGCATTCAAAATTCCACCTGGTGAACGTATAAGCTTGTTAAAAAACCTATAGAAGAGATTTTGGGTTACGAAAACTCCAAATGCTTCCCGCTTTCAAAATAGATTGGCGATTGCGAGTCGCATCATATGGGTTTTTTCAATGTTTACTTGTATTTATCGCACTTGTATATTGTTTTTCATCCTCTAGGATACATATATGGATGTGAAAGTCATCGAATGATGAATTTCCTACATATTAGTGAGTCCTTTTTGGACAAAATGCAACACTTCATAGAGAATTTAGGTTAGTAAAAATCATTCCGACATCGCACCTTTAATATAAGTTGATTTTTGTTTTCGGATGTAAGGGTGGCAGGTGCCACGGCACATTTTACTAGGCAGGTGAAAATGGCAACAATGCAGTTCTTGCACTCTCTAATCGCAGGACGAAGTTTGGTTCTAAATCAGTCAGTATACGGGATTGTTTCGAAAAATCGACACTTGCGAAATTTTCCAAATTTCTGTGAAAATTGAAACTTCATTAAAGCGCTCAAGTTTCATTTCCGTATCAAAAACCTCCTGGGATTCCACACGTTTAGTGTGCAGTGCATGAATTTCCTTGGGAATAGTTTTGAAAATGTAATTGTTCGCCAAGATTTTCAGATTCAAAAAAAATTGAATTTTCATCAAAATTTCCAATGTTGGATTCCGTTTCAGATGCCATGCTTTCTAAAATTTTTTGGATTTCAAATTTCTTTCCTTAAAGGCAGTGTTCACGATAATTTTCACTTCCGATATCTCCACGCTTTACGGAAGATCTGGTGCGCTATATATAGCAAGGCATGTTTAAAAAGGACACGAAAGACGCGTTTTTGACCCAAAATAGGCCCTCCCTTGTTTAGGTTGATTCTTGAGCGTGTAGGAATTGACCGCTAGAAGGATGATACCTATCGGTGCAATCAAGCGATCAGCTCACTTATCAGCACTTCCTTGACTTGATCATTCCTGTAATGTGAGTCTTCATTTGTTCATTTCGAGGGGGCGGATCTGGGGCGTCAGGCGTGTCTGGGGCACCAAAACGCTTGTTTGCAGCCGTTATTTTGCCGCTCCTGGCTCGTTTTCTACCGTTCTTTCGACACTGGGAGCCTAGGATCCTTCACGCCTATCATTGCACTGTGGACAGTCAACAAGAATGATCATCGTGAACGCTGCCTTTAAAGGCACAGTACACCCTCAGATATGAATTTTGAGATTTTCATGTAATTGTGTAGAAGACCCCTCCTGTATAACACGTGCCGAATGAAAGGTCCCTGCATGCGTCAAAAAGGCACTCGTGGCAATCAATATGCAGCTGTCCCTTGTTCTCGCACACAAGGATCAGGTGATCGATAGCCTTACCCAGGAGAATCAGAAACTCCGCCAAAAAGTTGTTGAGCTCGAAAAGAAGGTCAGTGATGCCCCGGTTATTGATTCGATGTTGCCAGTTAATGATAGCGACTTTGACTCTTTTTCACGAGGCTGAACGCCTAAGATCAGTAGTGATGATAGGTGTCCCGGAGAGTGATGCAGTAAATGGTGGTGAACGTGTATGTCATGATTGTACTTGTATTCAGATTTGTAGAATTAGGGACGCCCCTACCTATATTGTTTTCCCACCATCACTGCTTTGATAGCTGCATTTCGTATTTTACCCGTTTTCAAGCATCCATTTTTCACTCCTCGGCTGAATGACAAAGTCCCGATTGATAGGCCTTATTGAACGTTGGGCCACCTTCTAATTACGCAGTTTCGTCCTCCATTGTGGGTATCTGTATGCAAACCCACAATTTGTTTCGATCCCTAAAAGTACCAGATAGGATGGTCCGACCTTCGCCTTGAGTCATGATTATAGGTTCGTTGGGGTGGAGACAGCGGTCCGAGAGGTGACGGTTGTTTAGGATACAGGAGTGGGGAATGGTGAAGGTTCCCTATTGACTTGCAACTACAAAATTTAACGTTTTCTTAACCCTCTTTTTCTCGCATTCAATATACTTTTATTTTTAATCATTAATTTTGAAACATTTTTTGCGTTAGATGACCTCCTTTAGATATTCATATTCTTAATGGCATGATCTGCCTAGGTCATGAAAAATTTCCTTCGAGCTGCCTTGGAGTCAAATTTTTCGAAAATTTTTCAAGCGATTTTTGGAAAACTACCTGTACTTCGCTCATAACATTTTTGTCCTTTGAGATGGATTTTTGAACGGAGCTGTTTCCGAAATCTACATGAAATTTTGCGTCGAATAATGTTCAATTTGAGAAAAATATGTTTCCAATCTCTCAGTCGATTTCAATTTATGAAATAACGTTTCTTCCACCAAAAGCAATCAGTTTTTCGTCCATAACTTTTTTACCCTAATAGATAGCCCTTTGGTGAAGGTTGTTTCCGGAATCCACATAAAATTCTGCATAGAATAGCGTTTCCAGTTTCAAAAAATATGTTCCCCTTCTACAGTTTATAAAGTGTATTTTTTCGCCTGACTTTATCGGTTTTTCGTCCACAACTTTTTTGTGCTTGAAGATAGAACTTTGGTCAAGGTTGTTTTCAGAATCCCGATGGAATTCTGCATCTAATAGTGTTTTCGGTTTGGAAAAATATTTTCTCGATCCTTCAGCCTAATTCATTTTACGGAACACCGGTTTTTCGCCTATAACTCTTCAAACGTTGAAGATGGGGTTCTGGTGAAGGTCGTTTTTGAAATCTACGTAAAATTCTGCGTCGAATGATATATCGGGCTCCTAGCCTTGCTTGCCCCATAGGTCATAGGCCAGGTCGGTGGAGCCGAGCTCCATCCATAGTTATCTCCATGGGGTGCTCTTGCCTCTATGGTTTAAATGAGAGAAGCAGAGTTCTGGTGGAGCCAACAACGGGGCTCGGCTCCACCGACCTGGCTGGCTTATAGAGCAAGCAATGTTAGGAACCCGATATACCATTCAACGCAGAATTTTACGTAGATTTCAAAAACAACCTTCACCCGGACCCTATCTTCAACGGTCAAAGAGTTATAGGCGAAAAACCGGAGTTTCGTAAAACGAACTAGGCTGAAGGATCGAGAAAATATTTTTCCAAACTGGAAACGCTATTCGATGCAGAATTTTACGGGAATTCCGTAAACAACCTTTACCAAAGGACTGTCTTTTATGGTAAAAAAAAGTTACGGACGAAAAACCGGCAGTGACACCAACCCAATCTTGAGAATGACTTGCATGAGTGTTGGGTCACTTTCATTCTTTTTCGGGTCGTTTCACCGGTTGTCACCGGTTTTCCCAATGGTGAAGGTTTCCCCCCTTCACCTGCCCAGAAGTGAAGGTTGGTGGAGTACATGGCTCCACCCAACGAAGCTATGGTCATGATCAGAGGGCTCTCTCGCCCGTTCCAGACGCCTTCAGCTGGAATCATTCCATTGTTCTAGACTGAACTTAGAACAGCTCTGGAAACGTTCAGCCCCCCCCCCCCAACGACCACACCGAAAAAAAAGATACACCCTCCGCAATTGCTGTTCTTGGAAGTTCTCCCAATATCGTCCGCCATCGAGCACCTCAACAACTCAAAGGCATCGTCCGCGCCGAAAACCACATACTATTTTTTTCATGATTTTGTATAGTTTGGCCGCTTTACTGAACGGAAACGTCGAAAGAGCGCTCGAAAAACCTTCATTTGTAGAAAAAAAAACCCGTTCTGAATACACTGTTGAATTGAATTTGAATTTCGCGTCAAAATCTTTTTTGAAGTTTTTCTGCATTCGGAGGCCTGGTCTTTGTCATCTTTTAAGTTTTCCTACATGAGGAGTTTGTGCCACAAATGTTTTTCAAGTTGTTGGACGTTCGCATCAAAAGTGATAGACGGTCGACCTAGAAGTGCGAGGTGATCGACCCCACAGTAGTTTTCTGGTGGCCTTAACTTTTAGAGTGCTCATTTTTAGAGCCTAGCGTTTCGTGACCGATGCCAGCTAGCACGAATGGTTTGATTGTTCACGAAAAATTCTAAGTGATTTCCAGCGCGCACGATGTCTTTAATCCCTCAAAACTCGGCCGGGTACATCTCAAACAACGCCTAATACGAATTTCAGGTCATTTCGTGCCTATCTCTGAGGTCACTCACGTCGATTTTCCACGCCTTTTTACCGTTCTAACAGCTCAAGCGTTCTTTTAAGAGCTGCACGGCCCCACTCTGAGAAAATCGGTATCGCTGGTTCTGTGATAGCCCCGAGATTCTCGCTAGTATCGCGATGGGGTATCGGCAGTTGATTGGCGGCTCCGCGATCGTGGAAAAATGGGGTGTAGCGCAGTGGCCCCGCGATAGCCTTATGTCGGCTCCGCAAATTGATAATGAGGTAGCGTCGACAACACGGCTCCTCGACAAAACCGCGTCGGCACCGCGATGAGTGTGCAGGCTTTCAGTTTCCCGTCGGCCCCGCGTTTGACACACCTCCGAACTGGCGCACATGAGTCATACTGCAATATCGATCGAACTTCCAACTAAACTCGCCGATTTCTTTCCCGGTGTTGTCCAAATCCGTGTTCTTTTATGTCATCCACATTTGAGCCACAACACGCGCCACCGCCTATGTAGTAAAACTGCCTTCATATTGAGTTCCCATCCCACGTAATAATTCTTTTTTATATTGTGAGGTTAACTAATATAATATTGATCGCTTGCTGGTGCTCCTACGTCTCCGCGTATTACGCTTCTTGTACCCTCTATAAAACGAGGTAATTCACATCATTCGAGGCGAAAGCGGCGCGCGCGACGCCTGGGCCTCCGCCTGCCCTCCGCTCTCTCACTGTCTCTAACCTCCGCTCCGCACCAGCGCGCGTAGGAACCATGTGAATTTCGCCGTTTTGTAGCCTGTACTCTTCGAGATTTCGGTTTCGAAGCTGCAGCAACTACGATCTTAGAAACAACGCCATTTGTTACATTTCCTAAATTTTCGGGTGGAGTCTGTCTGAGATTTCAGATTTCATCGCGTAGGTGCAGTGCGCAGTAGGCATGGTTATTCGACACTAATTTTCAAATGAATGAAAGACTATTGCATTTTTAGAGCACGTCGAAAAATTCAAAATTAACATGGGAATTTTCAGAAAGTTTGAAAATGTTGGCGTATGATTCAATTATCTCTTTTTGGATTTCCCGATTGAATGAAAATCTCGAATAAGCACTTTTTGAAATTTCCGTATGATTGAACAACCTTGAAAACCTTACTCCATCCGTTTGGTATTAATATTCGGAAAAGTTCTCGGCCTATTTGAACAAACTCCCAAATATGACATAGATATTTTTGAAAATCTTTTTTCAATTACAGGCCCGTTACCCGAAACGAGCGAATATTCGAGAAATTGAATTTTTCGATTTCTCCAATTGACCGAATATAAGACAAATTTTTTTCATAATTATCGAAATAGTCGGAGAACCGAACACTTTATTCTTTCTGAATGAAATGAAAGCAAACATTTTGATTTCATGAATGAATCGAATTTTTGAAAAAAATCCGGCAATTTAAGTTCCCAGATGAATCGAATTTTTGAGTACTCAGGTATTAATCGAAAAATGTGAGTATTATTCGATAACTTAATCGATACGATTCCAAGCCTAGTTCGCAGTGTACTTGACGATTTCTAACAAAAAAAAACTATTCAAACGTGCTACAAACTTTTTTCGTTTTCGGCTGTATCGATAGTCGTCCTTTTTCAAATAATCGACTGCTCGAATTACTCGAAAACTACATTTTTGCCTATAGGGCACCTACATGGCGTCATTGCGGTGCCGTCACCACAGATTTTCTCAGAGCATTAGCGTCGCTATCTCAACCACTTCTGTATGCCGCTTTTGAAAAGCTTTCCTCCGCAACGTATAAAACGTTGCACTTTTTTGGCCAACTCCCTCAGTGTTCTCAGATCATTCATACTGTCATCACTCATCGTTTAGCTTGAGTTCATCATTGTGATCCCATCTTGACTAACCTTACCACAGTTTGGGCGCTACCTTTGAGCTAAGAATCTTACGAAACCCTCAATTTGAGGGCCCAGATCGCAATCAAAAGTAATAGTTTTTTAGAAAGATCAGTATGGTATGTTATCAGCTCGGGTTCCTACCATACACCTCAATTTCAGCCATTTAGCCACTCAGAAACCAGCGTTACGTGCCGTTGAGCACGTCTCTGCGGCTTGTTCAGCAGCCAAAAAGTGGCAACCTCCAACGATTGAGTTCTGACAGCGCGGCAGTCATTAGGCCTGGCGCAATCTAGAGACGATCTTCTGAAGAAGACACACTCTCCTGTGGAGTGGGGCGGAGCAGCTTCAAAAATTCAAATGGGCTCGAAATTACCCAAATTCGTATCAGGCATTGTATAAGACGTATTCGGGTCGAGTTTCGGGGGATGAACTTGTTGGCGTGCTCGATGGCGAGCGATATTGAGAGTTGAGAGCACTTCCAAGATATGTCCGGCGAGAAGTGTACCAGCGGCAGGTGTATCCTTTTTTTTCGGGAGGGTCGTTGAGGGGGAGTGAGGGCCGTTTCCAAAACTGTTCTTAGTTCAGTCCAGGATAGTGACAAGATTCCGACTTAGGGTGTCTGGAACAGCCGAGAGAGCCCTCTGGACCTGGCTCGAGGCGGAGGTCACCGGTGAGACCCTCTCATCTAGTACTTGTGCTGGTCGAAAAAATTGCGGATTTCACTCACAACGGAGGATGGAACTCGGTAATTACAAGGTGGTCCAGCCGTTAATGACCCCTATCAATTGGAACTTTGTCACTCAGCTGAGGACGAAAAATTAGAAATCGGGTCTCCGCTCTTCACGCTCATACGCTTCGATTGCTTCCACAGCATCAGCATTTTGTTACTCTGCATTCTCCAACGCACAGTAGTGTTTCTTGGATTTTCTTAATCTTTCGTTTAGCCGAGATGTTTTTCTCCTGTATGTAGAGCTTCTCTCAACTGAGAAAACTTTAGTCTTAATCTTAAAGCTCTCCTCCTTTTGATCCAAAATTATGTCTCAATTAAGCAAAGTTGGGGCCACTACTCGATTCAATACCACTTGTCCTTTATGTACTCCATCATCTGTCGTTTTCCAGAAGTTCTGTTACGTTGCATTTCACTGCTGTCTTCGAGATGAATTTCGTTTTCGATTTTATCGTGGACTTTTGAAGAAGGGGTCTCTCGTGTTTGCGGAACGCGCTGCAAGCAACAGGCGTCTTTCCCCGATGCGAATCGACGTGCAGTCCTCTTTAAAGATCGGAGAACCCTATGTGCACTTTGTAATGGTTGCGACGAGGAAGGCGATGAGAGAACGCTTTGAGTCACGTAGGAATGTTCTAGAGAACTGACGCTGCTGACGCGGCAGCGGCCTTCAGCACCCAACCAGGAAGTAAAGGGCAACTGCGAAAGTAATGCGAGAATTTTCCACGCAGGAAAAAAGCGAGTGGCAGAGATTCATATCACTGCAACCTTCGCGTTGCAGCCAGCAATTTGGTCCATCAGAGGTGGGGAGTAGGATTATTAATGGATTTGTGGAAGGTTTCCAACAGAGATTACAATATAAACTCTTCTAGAAAAGGGTCACATCGGAATTGAGTTATAAGTGACTTTAACCATCCGTTCGCGGATTGCGCCAGCTATAGTCAAGGTGCAGTGGGGCTCACGAATTCCGCTTTTTTCGGTTCCCTGTCGGGAAAGAGCTTGCACAGCTACTCTCTCCTTATCGGAGTGAAATTGCGGTCTGCAGGACAACCGCTGTTGCGACGCACGCTATGCAAATCGTGCTGGGACCACGAGGTCCTCTGCCAACTATTGCCGCGACTCACAGAGCCTGCCGGCGCTGAGCCGAAGTCCTGGGGGAGATGTGGGGTAGAAACGCGGACGATTCTCCATTGACCAAATCGTGGTAAGGTCGCGGAAGAGTCCCGGGAAGTCGCAGTAAAGTTATGGTAGCTTGACTCGCGAAGAAGTCGCGGAGGAGCCGCGGAAGAATCCAGGGACGCGGGGGAGTTGCGGGACAGTCCGAGCCCGCTGTGGAGTCGCAGCAATATTTCTAAGAGCCGCGGCTTGATTATCGTCTAGCTGCGTGCTGCAACAGCGGTTGTCAGCAAGTGCGGACCGGAATCATTCCCCCCGAAAAGAACAGTACGTTTCATTTCGAGCAAATTTCACTAGGTTCCATAGCTTGCGTGTGCGCGCATATACTGCTCTCCCTTTCTCCCCTTCGTTCCTTCGCTATCCGCTATCCCTTTCCTTCACACGCACCCGAAGGAACCAAGGTTCGGGCCAAAACCTGTGTGCAACATCAGAGCTATTTTATATACTCTGTTTATTACGTAGTGCACAAACTCACAGTCCGCCATTGGTCCTCTTTTACTGTAATCGACGCGTTCTCAGCCGACCCCGGTATTCATCGGCAACCCCGTAAGTGGTCTGGACGGCGCAGTGGCGTGGTGGGGTGGGTGAATGGCGGCAGTGGCGTATCGATCATTTACGGGGTTGGCAGACAACGCATTCATAACCGTTGCGGAGGACCAGTGGCGGACCATCGGTTTGTGTACTACCTTATAAACGGGGTATTCCATCACAAAGGGGCTCTTCCAAGCAATAGTGGTTTGGTGCAGACAGAAACATTTCAAAAAGGGTACAATTGAAATATGGAGTGAACGAGTCTACGAAAAATCAAACAATATTTTCTAAAACCAATTTACTAGGTTGACATTTCTAAAAAGCGGAAGCAAACCGTTGTGTTACTGCACGTGGGAGGGCGCGATGGTTCCAGAAAGGACTCTGATTATGCGAGTAGCGATAAAAATAGGATCTAAGTTTACTGAATAGAGAACACGATGTTAGGCTGACCTACACAAACGGTTCGCTGTAACTGCCAAGAAAAGGAAATCAATAGAAGTGCATCCTCAGGTACGAACGAGTATTCCTACATGATCTCGTCAAGCGAATAAGAGTCCTTTTTTGAAAACTATTGAACTCTTCCTCGTAAATTAACACAACTGTTTGTTTTCACTGTTTAAAAATGTCAACGTATGATATTGGTTTTAGGAAATATTTTTTTGTAGACTCTCGCCACTCCACTTTTCTATTGTTCCCTTTTTGTTGAAACGTTTCTGTCTGCACCAAACCACTTTTGCGTGGAGGAGTCCCTTTTCATAGAATTGTTCTCATTTTCTTGATATTACATCGTCATAATATCCCTGAAAAATCTTCAAGATTTGATATCGACTGATTTGATAAACAGTAATTAAGGGCATCGTACGCGCTGAAGACCAGAATTCTTTCTGCTCAATCCTTTGCTTTGGTCCGCCTGATAGTGCAAGAGGAGTTTGTAGTGCAGGAGGATTTTGGTGGTTAAAAAACATAGGGGCGACCACTCCCATCGAAAGGCTGTATCGCAGGAACACGTTTTACAAACAGCAGCGCGAGCAAAATTTTATCGCAGAGGCCTGTGCTGTAAAATTTCATCGAGGGAGCACGTGCTGCAAGGTAGTCCAGTGCAATCATAGCAGCACACCGACAGGCGACGCGGCCGACACACCGGGGGCCGTATGCACATTTTTCCCCCGAGCATCCCCGTCCTCGCGAAGCTACCATGATTGATCAATGTCGTCTGATGACCAATCACAGATTGGCTTCGCGGGGACGGGGACGTTCGGGGAGAAATGTGCATACGGCCCCGGGGCGGCATGCACGTACACGACGAGTTAGGTTGGGGCTGGGCAGGGTTTCGAGCGTCGGCGCGTTCGGTGATTGCTGTGCGAGTACTTGACTTACTTGACTTAATCGGTTGGCTTTCGCCTGACGCGGTCATTCCGCATCTTCACCGAGGTGTGCCGTCCTAGTAGTCATCCGTGTCCATTTTTCACGGTCTTCAGCCACAATTTGAACACATTCCATCCAGCTGTCACTATTCCATTTTCTGCGAAACAAAACATCGCGCCTGAACTGTCTTTCGATGCCGAGTGACTTCAAATCCTCTTTAACCACATCCGTCCAGAACTTTCGCCTACGCCCAGGTGGCCGCGTTTCCAGACAGGATTTGGAAGCATTTTTAAAGCGTGTTGTACGAGACGATCCGGCGTTCTTCTTAGTATATGCCCGAGCAGTCGAAGTCGACTTTCCATTGCTGCTTGAGATGGCGTTAGGAGATGCTGGCACCTCCTCGTGTCAAGCGTTGACGTACTGCGTCGATTTCCTTGTAAAGGTCTTCGTTATGGCATACACGCGGCCAGAAATATCCAAGCAAACGCCTAAAAAGCTTCCTCTCCGTGCAATCCAACCTTTCCATCTGCGTTTTCGGTGCTGCCCACGTCTCCGATCCGTACATCATGATAGGCGAATAGCGGATAGGTGGACGCGCAACTTGACTTCCCACGCGATGGTGGTAGACCACAAACACTTGGTTAGAGAATTGAATGCAGACGTAGCTTTCGCATTATCGTTGTCGAATATCCGCTGCATAACTACCATCGTTCTTCAGCAAACAGCACAAATAACAGAAATCGTCCACCAGTTCGATACGTTGTCCGTCCACACAAACTCCAGTTGAAGGCTCCTGAGAGACCCACATCTGCTTGCATTTGTCGGGACGAAGACGAAGTCCATAGGCTGCGGCATACTTCGAAACGAGGTTCACAATCCTTTGCAGTTTTGCGTTGTTTTCAGCGAATAACACAATGTCGTCGGCGTACTCCAGGTCGACAAGGGAGCGTCCTGATGGTGTGAGGATCACATCCTCAGGAAACTGTTCTGCAACTCTACGCATGATGTCATCAACGGCGAAGTTGAAAAGAAAGGTCCTGCAACGGCTCCGTCTTACTCCTGTTTTCACCTCGAAAGCTGACGTAAATCCGACAGGTGTACGAACTGCTGCTGTTGTTCCTTTGTTCATGTCCTCGATTAACCGAACATGCTTTTCCGACTCCATCTGCTCGCAGAGCATAGAGCAATTGATCACGATGAGGGAGAGTCGAACGCGGCTTCAAAGTCCAAAAAGCAAGCTGTAATGGCTTCGAAAACCGCTGCCACGATTCAATTACTCTTCTCACGACGACCACTTGGTGGATGGTCGATCTTCCAGGACGAAAACCGGCTTGCTCATCTCTGGTCGTTCCTTCACGATGTTTGATAAGTCGCTCGAGAATGATACGTTCTAAAACTTTGTACATGACACGAAGTAGAGAGATTCCTCTGTAGTTCTTAGCATCCGTGACGGATAGCTTCTGTGAAGAGGTACGATGATCGCATGTCTCCACGAATCGGGTATCCTTTCGCTCATCCATATGGCACGGATGGTGTTGGTCATTTCACGAATCCCAGACGGAGGAAGAGCTTTCAGCATTTCAGCAGTGATGTTGTCATTCCACCTGCCTTCCATTCTTCATTTTCCGGACACAATCCAAAACTTCAGACTCAGTCGGCGGTTCCTGACTGACATCGTAATGTGCTCTCTGAGCATGCGGGAGCTCAGGTACTGATGGCGCTGGACGATTCAGTAGTGAACTGAAGTAATCCTTCCATATTGGCAGCGTCGCATCACCAACTGCAACTCCATTGGTAGTGTTCAAGACAGGAGAACATATCTTCATCTTCCCGCTATACTGTCGCAGCAACGTGTAGGCTTTCCTCGGATTCTTCTCCTCCCAAGCCTTCTCGAACCTCCTTAGCTCTACACGTCCACCTCGTTCGCGGTCACTTTGAAGCTGCCGACGCAACTTCCTCCTCAGACGCTTCTCCTCCACGAAGTTTCCTGCAGTTCGAGAGCACATACTCTGTTGTAGGTAGATGTTGTTTCTTCTGAGACGTAGGCGAACTTCTTCTTAGGCTGTACAACCGGGAGTGCCTTTTTCGAAGCGTCCTGGATGCATTTGACAAAAGAATCCGCGTCGCAAAGTTTCTTCTAGTCCGTACTCCGATGTGAATAGAAACGCGTTGTCGGAAATTCCTTCTGCACTCTTCATCTCTGAGACTTGTCATGTCAATCCTCTGGAGAGGCTGAGCCCCTCGCTTCCTCTTATGAATCCTCGCAGTGAAGTTCAACAGAACAGGACGGTGATCCGAATCGAATGCGACATCCCCACACAGCTCTAGATCTTCGAATGTCCGATACTGGAATATTCTCGTCAGGACATAGTCAAGCTGTAGTTTCAAAGTTGTCATCTTCCGCTTCCGCTGCTCTTCTGGAGATAGCCGGGTTGGTCCCCGCCACGTAAGCTGATGGCGGCGATGATTCCTCTTGAATGTCGATGCAATAATCAGACCACTGCGTTCACAAAGTCGACAAGGCGGTAGCCATTGTCCGATGTTTGCTCCACTGCAGAACCATTTACCGAGTACTTCTGGATTCCTGATCAAGTCCCATCTTCGCATTTGCGTCAATCCCCACGACAACAGCATGTTGACAAGGTATCCTGGCCAGCAACGTATTGAGTTCCTCATAAAACGCATCCTTCGAATTGTCTTCGGCGGTTTCAGTGGGCGCATGAGCACTCACTATCCACAGATTGAATCCTCTGTGATCCCGCAGTCGTACGAATGCATTCCGACACGACGTTGAGCCGAACTCCTTGACCATACCATTGAAATCCTTCCTTACAGCTATTGCACAGCCTCCCACTCTCCTATCGTCAGCGTTACCGCAGTAGATGGTGTACTCTCCGACGCTGATGACGGGTCTATCCTGAGGCGGGTTTCCTGCAAAGCAGCAAACGGTGCATGGAAATAGCCTGTAGTCTGATAGCGCAGTTTTTGGATATCACTCGACAGCGATCGACAGTTCAGGGTGGCGAAATTGTGGCTTGTGGCCAAAGACTCCATGACTCCCAGGTACGGATCCTAAGGTGTTATGGACCGGAGGCCTTAGTGTGCCGGACGGCGACACCTTTATGCAATGTGCGGATACTTTCGCGATATAGTTGTGCACGCTATATCGCTCGAACGTTCCCTGTGTACACTTAAACGTCTGCTGGGTTCAGTAGAAGCAGGGGCACCAACGAGCAGGTACCAACAGACTATGTGCGAGTACTGGAGATAATAATTGGTGTCTCAGCGGGGTTTCGGCTGCCCCACCCTCGGAGGTAGGGTTGGCGAGGGAACGTTTTCTTCAGTGCTACCCCAACCCCTTCCCAGCCCTCGCGCTGCCATCATCAAACGCGCCGACTCCCCAAACTCTGCCTAGCCCCAACCTAACTCGCCGCGTACGTGCATGCCGCTCCGGCACTCAACGCGGTCAGATCGCCTACCACCATCTGCGGTCGCAAGAGGTTGGGCGTGGCCTCCAGCGCTTGGGCGTGACCAAATTCTGCAAAATTGGGTTCTTGAACCGGCGATGCTGCCGACATCTGATTCCTAGCTCAAGAATGCGTCGTATGTTTTCCTTGGAAATTGCTACCTATAAAAATACGGCTGATCTCGGTTGACATGCAGTGTACAGAGGAGAAATACCGTGATTGACTGACGTGGACGTGTCCCCTTTATACACAGCAAAGACTAAGACTCATTTGGAAAATCGTTTTGTCATCGAGTTGAATGCGTTTCATGCACACACTGAACGTCTTATTTGTTAGGGCATGTGATGTGCCAACGCATACTGCGGCAAGGGGGAACTAGAATCGCCAGTGCGAACAGCGCCTGCTGTGTCTGTTCAGGGGCTTTCCTAAGAAACAGAGAGAGAGAGTGAGAGAGAAAGAGAGAGAAGGATGGCTGCTGAGTAGAACCAAAGCATTTGTGGTGCCTGCGTGGTTTTTAAAAGTCAGTATCGGAGATTGCTCCATCATCTCCTAGACGGAGGAAAAAATGTGACAGATGACGAAGGTGGGCGTAAGTGAAGAACATTAGGAAGCTGTCGAAAGCCTCACACGTCATATGGTCTTGGCTTCGCTCTACCTGATTTCAACCTGATTTTGTCCTCTAAAAAGTCCAGCTGCATAGACGATGTGAGATGTGGATAACCGACTATTCCGAGGAATGTTCTGGGGAGACGTGATGTTTATGTTTGGCCGGTCCTCTGCTTCTAAGAAAGCTTATTCTGCTTTTGCTGTTGTTATAAGCTGGATCAGTCACTTTCAGTGTGGCATTTGAAAACCATCAACTTCTCCTGCAAGCGGGAAGATTTTTCGGTTAGTGAAAGATTCGCGCTTTGGAACTGTATACATTGTGGTGTAGGGTGACAAAGGCCTTTTTTCGCGGATATTTGCTTAGTTTTGAAATTTCGCTACTTGGCAGCAACAACATCGTGCTCAAGACCACAGAGTAACCCTACAAATGACCAATTCTGGACGATTGCGTACTATCAGACTGCTTCAGGCCGGGATTATACTTCCATTCACGAGCGACGCGACGCAATGTTTACCAGCAATACCGACCAAAAATCGGTACGCCCAATGTGCGCTGCCTCAGTCGCTAGTCGCGGAAAGTATGACCCCGGCATTAAAGGCGGCATAGGCGATCGTAGACGTGGTTGAGGTAAATGCGGAAATAGAATGGTTTGGCTCAGAACACAACGCCTATGCATTCTGAAGCGTTAAAAACGACCCACGATGCCGCTACACGAATAAGATGTTGGCCTCTCCCCTGTATTTTTCCGCTCCTCTATTTGTCGTCCTTCTCCAGAACAGGCATGCTGGGCCACTCCCACCGTCGTCGATGTATGTGGTTTACTTATTGTACTTATTCTACCCCCCCCCCCACATACATCGACAACGGTGAAAATGGCCAGCACCCCTGTTTTGGAGAACAGCAATTACATGGGGGCGGGCAGATACAGGGGCGGGGCCAACTTCTAACTCGTGAAGCGTTATTGTGGGTCGTTTTTGACGCTTCAAAATGCGTAGGCGTTGTGTTCTGAGCCATACCATTCTATTCCCGTAGTTTTTCCCATCATTGAAAAAATCGGGTTAATAACTGGAACAATGGAATCATTCACGGACGTCTACACTTGTATTATATCTAATTAACGAGCAAAATTTGAAGTCCCAAAAAAATTAGAGAGTTGGAAATTTTCATGAAAATTCAATTTTTTTTTAATCTGAAAATTTTTGGCGAACTCTGCATTTAGTTTTGTTTATACCGAAGCGAAGCTTGCGTCAATACAAAGTTGCAGGCAACCGCTGTCGCGATACGCAATGCGAGCAAAATCGGGATTATCCGTGGTCCCATCACAATTGTCTCCGTGCTTTGTGCTGTAAAGCGCAATACAACTATGTGCATGTAATTTTCCCAATCGTTTACTAAAGAAATTGTTGCTAAAGTGGTCATTTTCCTTTCCGATAGCTCTTTTCTGTGAGGAGACGTCTTTTTCCTTCGTTTTTTTATGTGAGCGTTCGATTTCTCTGCTGTAGCTATATAAAAAGTGTAAAAACGGCACCATCTCGTATCAGTTTCTCTCACCATTGTCATTTATATTACTTCCTTATTCTCATAGATTCACATTCAGATGGTATCGAATATTTTAGTTCCGTAAACGACTTTAGCCTGAAGTGATGCTTTGCAGTATAAAATTGTTCGTCCTTTGATGGTGAAATTTCTATGTAAAATACGCTACAGTGTGCCTAGTGTCTTCATATTTCTAAATCATCTCAAAAGGTGTCTTTATGACCAGTCGGTGAAATAGCAGCTTTGCACTTAGCCAATAGTTCGTTTGTGTTTTTCTTTTATTTTGACTTCACCAAGGCTTTCGATAAGGTTCCCCATGATAGTTGTTGCAAAAACTTTCACTTGTTGGTATGCATCCGCGAATTGTCTCATGGATTTCGTCATTTTTGACTGATAGGGCGTTTTCTGTCCGCGTTAACTCGTCCTTTTCGAGTCCGCGACCCGTTCATAGCGGAGTCCCACAAGGAGGAGTTCTTTCTCCCATCCTTTTCAACATCTACACGTATGAAATCGCGAATTTGATCACTCACTTCGGCACCGGGTTCAGTGCTTTTGCTGATGATATCAAAATTTATCATGAGGTTACTTCCCCTGGGGGCTGTGAATCTTTACAGCAATCAGTCAATGCTATCAGCATGTGGTCTCATGATTGGGATTTGCCCCTGTCTAAGGAAAAGACCGAAATTCTCCACCTCGGTGCCAACAATCATAACTTCAATTATAACATTGAAGGGACTCCCATTGAGATTGCTAATCAAATATTGGGGGTGTGTATACAAGTCTGTTGGTACCTGCTCGTTGGTGCCCCTGCTTCTACTGAACCCAGCAGACGTTTGAGTGTACACAGGGACCGTTCGAGCGATATAGCGTGCACAACTATATCGCGAAAGTATCCCGCACATTGCATAAAGGTGTCGCCGTCCGGCACACTAAGGCCTCTGGTCCATAACACCTTAGGATCCGTACCTAGGGAGTCATGGAGTCTTTGGCCACAAGCCACAATTTCGCCACCCTGAACTGTCGATCGCTGTCGAGTGATATCCAAAAACTGCGCTATCCAGACTTCTGAGCTATTTCCATGCACCGTTGCTGCTTTGCAGGAAACCCGCCTCAGCTGATAGACCCGTCATCAGCGTCGGAGAGTACACCATCTACTGCGGTAACGCTGACGATAGGAGAGTGGGAGGCTGTGCAATAGCTGTAAGGAAGGATTTCAATGGTATGGTCAAGGAGTTCGGCTCAACGTCGTGTCGGAATGCATTCGTACGACTGCGGGATCACAGAGGATTCAATCTGTGGATAGTGAGTGCTCATGCGCCCACTGAAACCGCCGAAGACAATTCGAAGGATGCGTTTTATGAGGAACTCAATACGTTGCTGGCCAGGATACCTTGTCAACATGCTGTTGTCGTGGGGATTGACGCAAATGCGAAGATGGGACTTGATCAGGAATCCGAAGTACTCGGTAAATGGTTCTACCCAGTGGAGCAAACATCGGACAATGGCTACACGCCTTGTCGACTTTTTGTGAACGCAGTGGTCTGATTATTGCATCGACATTCAAGAGGAATCATCGCCGCCATCAGCTTACGTGGCAGGGACCAACCCGGCTATCTCCAGAAGAGCAGCGGAAGCGGAAGATGACAACTTTGAAACTACAGCTTGACTATGTCCTGACGAGGAATATTCCAGTATCGGACATTCGAAGATCTAGAGCTGTGTGGGATGTCGCATTCGATTCGGATCACCGTCCTGTTCTGTTGAACTTCACTGCAGAGGATTCATAAGAGGAAGCGAGGGGCTCAGCCTCTCCAGAGGATTGACATGACAAGTCTCAGAGATGAAGAGTGCAGAAGGAATTTCCCGACAACGCGTTTCTATTCACATCGGAGTACGGACTAAGAAGAAACTTTGCGACGCGGATTCTTTTGTCAAATGCATCAGGACGCTTCGAAAGAGGCACTCCCGGTTGTACAGCCTAAGAAGAAGTTCGCCTACGTCTCAGAAGAAACAACATCTACCTACAACAGAGTATGTGCTCTCCGAACTGCAGGGAAACTTCGTGGAGGAGAAGCGTCTGAGGAGGAAGTTGCGTCGGCAGCTTCAAAGTGACCGCGAACAGAGTGGACGTGTAGAGCTAAGGAGTTCGAGAAGGCTTGGGAGGAGAAGAATCCGAAGAAAGCCTACACGTTGCTGCGACAGTATAGCGAAGGGAAGATGAAGAGATGTTCTCCTGTCTTGAACACTACCAATGGAGTTGCAGTTGGTGATGCGACGCTGCCAATATGGAAGGATTACTTCAGTTCACTACTGAACCGTCCAGCGCCATCAGTACACCTGAGCTCCCGCATGTTCAGCGAGCACATTACGATGTCAGTGAGGAACCGCCGACTGAGTCTGAAGTTTTGGATTGTGTCCGGAAAATGAAGAATGGAAAGGCAGGTGGAGATGACAACATCACTGCTGAAATGCTGAAAGCTCTTCCTCCGTCTGGGATTCGTGAAATGACCAACACCATCCGTGCCATATGGATGAGCGAAAGGATACCCGATTCGTGGAGACATGCGATCATCGTACCTCTTCACAAGAAGCTATCCGTCACGGATCCTAAGAACTACAGAGGAATCTCTCTACTTCGTGTCATGTACAGGTTTTAGAACGTATCATTCTCGAGCGACTTATCAAACATCGTGAAGGAACGACCAGAGATGAGCAAGCTCGGTTTTCGACCTGGAAGATCGACCATCGACCAAGTGTTCGTCGTGAGAAGAGTAATTGAATCGTGGCAGCGGTTTTCGAAGCCATTACAGCTTGCTTTTGGACTTTGAAGCCGCGTTCGACTCTCCTCATCGTGATCGATTGCTCAATGCTCTGCGAGCAGATGGAGTCCCCGGAAAAGTATGTTCGGTTAATCGAGGACATGAACAAAGGAACAACAGCAGCAGTTCGTACACCCTGTCGGATTTACGTCAGCTTTCGAGGTGAAAACAGGAGTAAGGCAAGGAGCCGTTGCAGGACCTTTTCTTTTCAACTTCGCCGTTGATGACATCATGCGTAGAGTTGCAGAACAGTTTCACTGCGGATGTGATCCTAACACCATCAGGACGCTCCCTTGTCGACCTGGAGTACGCCGACGACATTGTGTTATTCGTTGAAAACAACGCAAAACTGCAAGGATTGTGAACCTCGTTTCGAAGCTGCCGCAGCCTATGGACTTCGTCTTCGTCCCGACAAATGCAAGCAGATGTGGGTCTCAAGAGGCCTTCAACTGGAGTTTGTGTGGACGGACAACGTATCGAACTGGTGGACGATTTCTGTTATTTAGGCTGTTTGCTGAAGAACGATGGTAGTTATGCAGCGGATATTCGACAACGATGTGCGAAAGCTACGTCTGCATTCAATTCTCTAACCAAGTGTTTGTGGTCTACCACCATCGCGAAGGAAGTCAAGTTGCGCGTCTACCTATCCGCTATTCGCCCTATCATGATGTACGGATCGGAGACGTGGGCAGCACCGAAAACGCAGATGGAAAGGTTGGATTGCACGGAGAGGAAGCTTTAGGCGTTTGCTTGGATATTTCTGGCCGCGTGTATGCCGCATAACGAAGACCTTTACAGAAATCGACGCAGTACATCAACGCTTGACACGAGGAGGTGCCAGCATCTCCCCAACGCCATCTCAAGCAGCAATGGAAAGTCGACTTCGACTGCTCGGGCATATACTAAGAAGAACGCCGGATCGTCTCGTACAACACGCTTTAAAAATGCTTCCAAATCCTGTCTGGAAACGGCCACCTGGGCGTAGGCGAAAGTTCTGGACGGATGTGGTTAAAGAGGATTTAAAGTCACTCGGCATCGAAAGACAGTTCAGGCGCGATGTTTCGTTTCGCAGGAAATGGAATAGTGACAGCTGGATGGAATGTGTTCAAATTGTGGCTGAAGACCGTGAAAAATGGACACGGCTGACTACTAGGACGGCACACCTCGGTGAAGATGCGGAATGACCGCGTCAGGCGAAAGCCAACCGATTAAAGAGTAAAGAAAGAATCAAATAACTGATCTTGGTTTCGTCATCACCGGGAGTCTTAGCTTCGATGTGCATTGTGAGACTACATCGAGGAAAGCTACTTGTGCAGTGAACAAAATATTCAGAGCTTTGGCAACACGTAATCCATCTGTGCTTATAAGAGCCTACACCACCTACGTGAGGCCAATTCTTGAATATGGCACGCAGGTTTTAATCCCTACAAAGTGAAGGACATCAACTGTTTGGTGAAAGTCCAAAGCAACTTCACAAGGAAATTGTTTATTAGGATGCATGGTTTCGTTTATGGCCGCATACCCGATTCCGTGCAGAGAAATGAGCTATTTCATTTGAAACCGTTATCCCTCAGAAGAGTAGAGAATGACTTACTTCTTCTCCACAAGATCCTGTTTGGCGTAGATTTCGGTCTTAAACCTGAGGACCTTGTGACAACGAGAGAGTCAACCACTAGGGGTGGCCCCATCAAACTCCACCGTTACACATCTAACCTCAACTGCAGGCGTCACTTTTTCATTAACAGAACAATAACCATTTTTGAGAACCTTGGTAGAAATCATTCCATTCCTTCCAACTTTACGTCATTCAAAAATTTCATTCGAGAAAAATTTGAGCAGGCTGATCGTACTAGTAGCCCTTCCTGCCTGACTGGATAGCTTTTGATTCCTTTCTTTGGGTTGATTATTACAGCAATGTGCTTTTCTTTTCTGTTCCGCTATGTTGTTTTTTCTAGTTTCCGTGCTTTCAACTTCCTATGGTTCATTCGTATTTCGCGGTCGTTTTGAACATTGTTTTTGACTACATAGGCTTGCCTATGTAATAAATAAATAAATAAATAAATAAATATATATATATATATATATATATATATATATATATATATATATATATATATATATATATATATATATATATATATATATATATATATATATATATATATATATATATATATATATATATATATATATATATATATATATATATATATATATATATATATATATATTTTGGTCATCCGGCGCGCTAGGGCGCCGGAGCGCGCCGTTTGGCGTCGTTTCTCTATAACTTGGTTCAAAGTTATTTATTTCGAAAATAAACGTTAGATTTGAAATCAGCATGTAAAAAACAACCTAGTGAACGTCCACATTTTTTGAAAAATCTCATAGGAGGGAATTTGGGTTACGGTAGCTATCAAATGTTTCCTGTGTCCGAAAGGATTGGCGATAGAGAGTAGTAGTATATGGTTTTTCTACATTGTTTTGTAATTATCACATCCGTATACTGTTTTTCAACCTCTAAGTTCCTTCCGGAACGTTCTGTCACCAACCTACCAAGACATTTTTATACAAAAACCACTATTGCTAACCATGCATGGATGTGAAAATTATCGAACTACGAATTTCCTCTATATTGGTGAGTATTTTTGGAACAAAATGCAACACTTCATTAAGAATTCAGATTGCAAGAAGTCAGTCCGACATCGCGTCTTTAAGATGAGTCAATTTTTTTCGTTTTGGAATTTAAAAAGGCAGGTTCCATGGCAAATTTTACCAGGCATGTGAAAATAGCAGCAATGCAGTTCTTGCCCTTTCTAATTGCGGTATGAAATCAGGTTCAAATTGAAGTAGTGTATGAAAATCTTTCGAAAAATCAACAATTGAGAATATTTTCAATTTTTTATAGAAATTGAAATTTCAATAAAGTTCCCAAATTCCATTTTTATACTAAAAACCTCCTAGAACCTGACGCATTTTTGAACAGCGCATGAATACGCTTGAGAATGGTTTCAATGGTGTGGAATTTTCCGAAACATTCCAAATCTTTCAGAAAAAAAAAGAAATTCAAAAATAGATTTTCAATTTAATTTCCTTGTTTGGACTCCATCCCAGACGCCTCCTGAAATTACTCATATTTCGAACTCCACTCATAATATTCTGAAAATACAAGTTAATCCGCAACTTTATCGGCCCCCAAATGTGCTAGCCGCTAAGGTCTCACGAGTCTCACCTTTGCGTAGAGCCATGTTTAGAGGACTCTCGCGCCCGCTCCAGGCGCCGTCAGTCGGAATTATCCCATTGTCCTAGACTGACCTAAGAGCAGTTCTGGAAACGCCCTGACTCCCCCCTCAATGCCCCTTTGTGCTTCAGAAAGCGTTCACGGTTGAGCTCAAAAACGAACGAAATTACGGGTGATACAATTACAGGAAAACATTAAAACAGTGCAGTGAAAAGGTAATAGTGGGAAGTGCTCCAATAGTTGATATCGGCACTTTATGGATCGATTAATGGTCTCAAATCCTTCCGATCTCTGGTAGGTATGACGCAGTAACCGGCATGCCGGACCATCATAGCATTCAATTGAAGAGGGGGTGCAGTGCAAGTTGAAAAAAACAACAGTGCAGTGAAAAGCGTTGGTGTGCGCGCCGTCACGGGGTGAACTGCGCGGGTTCAATTCTCGCGTATGTTTGTGGTTTTTGCACTTAACGGCGCCTGTTTCATTACTTCACATGTTTGATAGCTCACATTAACCGGCGCAGATTGGAGTAGTTGGCGTGCGCGCCGTTGTGATAAGCGTGTCGCAAGTTCGTTTCCCATACACCTTTGTAGTTTTTGCGTTGAAGGGTGTTTCATCGTGACAAATGCGGAAGAAACATATGTATGGCATTAGTATTCGTGGTCATTTCTTCTCACGATATGTTTCTTGTGTTGTTGTGAAAACACGAGAGGGTTTAGTACCAGCCGCAGACACTCGTCTTTGGGCTGGAGTAGTTTTTTGGCCCCTCTATCGAAAAATGGCCTTGTTTTGGGTTCAATCGGAAATCAATTTTTTTGCGATTTTTGTGAACGAGTCTGGGCTATGAAATGTCAAATTTCAGATAAATTCAAAATATGTTCACTATTCGATTGAGAGCAGAAAAAATATACCCCAGCCCCCAAAGGGGGGTCTCAATTCATAAACCAGCGTATGTTATTAGTTGCGATTAGCTTCTCAGAGTCTACATTAATAAGTCGCGATTTCGGATTGCTCAATTTTCGTTCCAAGCCAAGCTCTGAGAGCGTCTTTGAACATCTTCGAAACATTTTTTGTGTACTGTAACAACCTCAATTTAGAGCTCTAGTATTGGTTATGAAGAAGCGTCAAAAGGGCTCTCTGAAGTAGGCAGTTCGCATGGTACCATCAAAACTGACGCAGCCCAATCGCCATTAACAACGTTGTTTTTGTTTTCAGGTCTATCCCGACTTCTTGACGAATTTCGGATTACAGCGAGTTTCTTCTCACATTCTTTTTTTTTCGAAGCTGCTCACCGCATCGTCAAGATGTGGACCTCTCCAAATACTATTTCGGTCAACAAAAATCACAGGAAATTAGTCGATTCGGACGAAGTTGAAAATACTGGTGCGCCAAATTCTGCTCCAGAATACTGCATTGGGTTCAAAACCAGAAAAAATGTTTGTGGCAGTAACTTTTATAACTCCCGAAACCCGTGGTGAGCAGATAGACCCAAAAACTAGTTTTTGTGATTTTCGTTTATGACGAGCTGCCTAGTTCAGAGAACTCGTCTGACGCTTCTTCATAACCTATAGAGCTCTAATTCGAGCGTGGTGAAGTACACGAAAATGTTTTTGAGGATGTTCGAAGCCGCTCTCAGAGCTCGTCTTGGAACGAAAATTGGGGAACCCGAAATCGCGGCCCATTAATGTAGAACACCAGAAGCTAATAGCAACTAATAATTTACACTGGTTCATGAATTCAGACACCCATTTGAGGGCTGGAGTATATTTTTTACTGTTTTCAATCGATTAGTGAACATATTTTGAATTTATCTGAAATTTGACATTTCATAGCCGAGACTCGTTCACAAGAATCGCAAAAAAAATAATTTCCAATTGAACCCCAAGTAAGGTCACTTTTTTCGATAAAGGGGCCAAAAAACTACTCCAGCTCAAAGACGAGTGTCTACTGCTGGTACTAAACCCTCTCGTGTTTTCACAACAACACGAGAAACATATCGTGAGAAGAAATGACCACGAATACTAATGCCATACATATGTTTCTTCCGCATTTGTCACGATCAGGGCTGTGCGGAAATCATTTTCAAGATTTTCGGAAACGGAAACGGAAGAAAAATGGCCAAAAAACGCCGGAAACGGAAATTCGGAAACGGAAACGGAAGAGACCAAAAATTATGGTTTGTCCCATTCTCATGTTTCGTCGCTGCTCATTCCTTACAGGTCTGATTCGATAACCTATGGGTTCAGTTAATAACCTAATAATTATTCAAACTACATGGATTCTCTACAAGGCAATCCACGATTTGAAATCGTCGCCCCTGAAAAATCGTCAAGGCAGTTTCAAAAATTACTCAGTACACGTCGCTGCCCCTTTCGAAGCAGTTTACAGCCTGTTCCACAGCAAGGAGTCCAGGCTGTAGCAGGTGTAGATGAAGCGGGCGTCCGCGTCGCGTGTTCAACGCTGATCAGAAGTCAATCTTCAGATTCTCACTGACGCTTTTTTGGGTTTTATTTTGAACCATAATTGCCTAGCGGAGCGAATGCCGCACAATTGAAATTTTAAAAAAATAAAGCTTCTTAGCGAGAATAAGAACATTCTAAACATAAAAAAGGGATAGCGAAATTGAATTTTCTTCAAAATTTCTTAGTTTGGACTCCATCTCAGACGCCTCTTGAAACTACTTATTTTTCAAACTCCATTCATAAAATTCTAATGAAATCAGGAAATCCACAATTTCTTCGGCCACCAAAGTACTAGCCGTTATAGTGAGGGCCGAATATTTTTTTGTTATTTGAGTTTTTTTTGTTTATTTATCAGTTATTTGAAAATGTTCGAATATTCGATTTTTTTTTCGAATAAGGGACAATTGTGATTCCGTGAATGCATGCGAAGATTTCTACTCTGCCATCAATTATGGAAAGCTTGAGTACTGCTCGATGTCTGGAAATGAAAAACAGCGCGAAGCCATTCTGGCTATGAAGCAAAAAAAATTATTGATTGAATTAATCGAAATTATTCGATCCTCACTAGCCGCTAAAGTCTCACCACCTTTGCGTAGAGCCATGTTCACAGGGCTCTCGCGGCCGTTGCAGGCGCCGTCAGCCGGAATCATCCCGCTGTCCTAGACTGACCTTAGAACATATCTGGATACGGCCTTCACTCCTTCTCAATACCGCTTTGTGCTTCAGAAACAGGGGTGTGCGGCAATTGCCGTTTGCCGATTGCCGTTTGCCGTTTGCCGGCCATTTTTGGGGTTTGCCGTTGCCGTTGCCGTTTGCGGAACTTTTCGTCTAAAACGGCAAATTTTCGGCAAAAAATCGTTAAAACAACGGGATTTGCGCTCACCGCAGTTTCTGGGTCGGTCAGCGTTTCGAAGCTGCTACAAATAATTATTTTGACTAGTCCCAACTTCTAGTTCCAGCTCATTCAATGTATGAATGTACCCTTTTATCGCTAACTGATGAAAACATTTCGACTGGGGAATCAGAGGAGTTCGTTCGAGTGCTAAATTGTTTGGGAGCCCCAAATGTCTTTTTTTTAATCATCGAATTCCTAACCACTTAAACATGCCAAAATTACGAAAAACCCCTTTTACAGAGGCATACCGATTACTGCAAGTTCTAAGATAACAAAACCAAGTGATATGAAAGTTGTAGCACAAAAGCAGCCTTGTTGAAACCAGTTGAGAACTCGTATATATAGGCCCGCTTATCGTCGGTTGATTGGCTCATGGTAAAAATTGGTACAGGAGAATTATCAGTTCTGCTAACACTTTGCCCGGCTTTTTAAAAGTTGAGCAATATTCACAGCGGTCATTAAAGGCAGTGTTCACAATGAATATCGGGCCCCAGTTCGACCCAAAAATGGGATTGTTTGATCGTGAGGTAACTAATAGTGAAGAAATAGCGAAGAAACCCGTTCAGAATAAGATAAAGTAGCGGTCTCTAACGTTCAGGGCGTGGACGAGAATCATGTGCCCTGCTGATTCCCGCAAGCGCGCGCTAGTCGCAAAATCTGCTCGAATCGATCAGGCTGCACGCGGCAGAGTTGTTTGGTAATTTGCCATCGAAACGTGTGCGGCGCCATAAGGTCGTCCGAATGGGGGGGGGTGGGCCGGGATAGGTAGGCGCACCGGGATAACTTTCAAAGCCGTTTTTATCGATTGCCGGCCCATTTTCGCTGCTTTCTTCGACCCTATCCTCTCCAGCATCTGCCAACTTAGTGTTCCACACTGAAACCTCGAGAAAGAGATTTATCGTGGGCACTGCCTTTTAAGGCAGTGTTCACGATGATTTTCGTTGCCGAGTTTTCCACTCAAAACAAAGCGTTGGCCACCGAGTGTAACAGAAATTACTAAGAAACGGCGAGAAACGCACTAAAACGGCTTATTTCAGTGACATTAATCTCTGGGCTGGACTAGTTGTCCAGCTGTATGAACATGTTCACGGTGGTTGTCACCGGTGAAAAATCGGGTCAGTGGAAAACGGAAGAATATTCTAGGCAAAATAGTACTAGTTAGAATTCGAAGAAAAGAACGGAGCAACAGAAAGCAAATAATTGTAAAGGACGGGCCCACAAATGATTTCATTGTCACAACGAACAGTTCCTGTGAGAGTAATGAGGTGGGGTGAGAGTAAAGGATTTCGTGACCTTCTGGTGCATTTTTCTCGATTCCTTCGTCATTTTTGTTGTACCCGGGGGTCAAACAATCGATTTAGCTATTAATCTCAGAATGGAAGATTATTGTGAACACTGCCTTTAAAGGCGGTGTGCAATAATACTTTGATTACGAGATCATTAGCTGAAATGGAGGGTTGACTCAATGACAGAGCTGGGTTTGTTATGAAATGGTGTAAAAATGAAACAATGAAAAATCTTTGAAGGCCACGATTGAAACCGCATTCTACTTTTTGCCAGAAATCCAGTGGTTTGAGGCCCAATGCAACAACAGTGTGGAAAACCGGTTCAAAACGAGCAACCAATACCAATATACGGCCCCAAACTTGACAAGGTGTACTCGCCCCACCCAACTCCTCGGTAGCCACAGGGGAGGTGAGTGGGCGGGTAAATGACATTAAAGTTTCGGGACAGTAAAGATCGATTTGTTGCTAGTTTTAGCCGACATTGTTACTGCTATTGGCCTCCTGCCGGCTCGCAGGCCAAATACACAAAAGGGAAGAGCTCAAGAGCAGTCCAGCTGGCTAAACGCACTGCACGCGGCCCTCCAGCGACGCAGTGAGTGCAGCTGACTTCCGTCGCGCGCGTTGTACCTGTCGAACTGTCCTTAGGTGCCCCTAATTCTGTGCATTCGATCAACATGCCCCTTAGAGCTTTTGATTCAAAAATTTAAAGGCTGCTTATACCGCGAGCACTGCATTCAACTAGACTAGTCCTACTCCACTCCTGTAGCCTCACAAGGGCAACCATTCAATCGTAGTTTGATGTGAGCGACATTGATATCCCTGAGCCTACTACTTGTTACTAACAGTAAAATAACTGGCAGATATTGCATGGAATACGACATGGCTAACAAGGAAGGGTTGCTTACATCGAATGGAATTTCGTAATGCACATTTAAGATGTGCTAGGGGGAGGACAGTGTTCCCATATCCCGCACTCAGAATCTGCTAAATGCCTCAGGCAGTCCCTGAAAAGATCCAAATTCAAGCAAGGCCAGAACGGCTCGGCCAAAATGAACTGGTTTAACGATTGAATTACCTTTATGTATGTTCAGAATAGATCAGGGTTTGGAGAACAATGCATAATTCCTTATCTTAACAGAATCAATGCACCAAAATTTTTTACATCAATTCTGAACATATCTAAAGGTAACTCAATCGTTAAATCAGCTCTACTCACTTTAGCCGAACCGTTCAGGCCTTGATCAGATTTTGACCTTTTTAGGGACTGCCTGAGCATGGGAAATTGAAACACTGTCCTCC
The DNA here is from genome assembly GCA_029168955.1 of Aplectana chamaeleonis. Lineage (NCBI taxonomy): Eukaryota > Metazoa > Nematoda > Chromadorea > Rhabditida > Cosmocercidae > Aplectana > Aplectana chamaeleonis. The sequence continues at coordinate 114,692 of JAPDOI010001357.1, forward strand.
CCAGAACATATTAAACGTGCATCCCGAAACTCCAACTGAAGTTGTCAACCCTCCCTTGTATATAAATGTTGGTGTATTATAGCACAAAATCGATTTTGCCGTTTGCCGTATTGCCGTTTGCCGTTTGCCGGTCATTTTTGGGGTTTGCCGTTGCCGTTGCCGTTTGCCGAATTTTTAAATTCCTTTGCCGCACACCCCTGTTCAGAAAGCGTTCATGTTGAAGAAAAAAAAAACGAAAATAGGGGTGTACAATTATAGGAAACATTAAAACAGTGCAACAGTGCAGTGAAAAGGTAATAGTTTGAAGTGTCCCATAGGTGATATGAGCCTTTTATGGATCGATCATGATCTTAAATCCTTCCGATTTGTGGTAGGTATGACGCAGGGATCGGTATGACGGACCATTATAGCATTCATTTGAAGGGGAGGCGCAGAACATGATTGGAGCGGTTGGTGTGCGCGCCGTCAGTTGGTGAACGTTGTAGGTTCAGTTCTTCCGTTTGCCCGCAGTTTTTGCACTTAACTGCGCCTGTTTTATCACATTATAGGTTTGATAGTTCACGTCAACATGTGCAGATTGGAGTAGTTGGCGTGCGCGCCGTTGTGATAAGAACGTCGCAAGCTCAGTTCCCATACAGCATAGTAGTTTTTGCGTTGGAGGGTGTTTCGTCGTGACAAACACGGAAGAAACACATGACATTAGTATTCGTTGTAATGTCTTCTCACGAAATATTTCTCGTGATGTTGTGAAAACACGAGGTGGTTTAGTACAAGCCCCAGACCCTCGTCTTTGGGCTGGAGTAGTTCTCTTGGCCCTCTATCAAGAAATGGCCTTACTTGTGGTTCAACTGTGAATTGAATTTTTTGCGATTTTCGTGAGCGAGTCTGGGCTATGAAATGTCAAATTTCAGATAAATTCAAAATATGCTTACTATTCGACTGAGAGGAGAAAAAATAAACTCCAGCCCCAAAATGGGGGTCCGAATTCATGAACCAGCCCAGATTAATAGTTGCGGTTAGCTTCTGAAAGTCTGCATTAATGGGTGACGACTTCGGGTTGCTCAATTTCCGTTCCAAGCCGAGCTCTGAGGGTGGCTTTGAATATCTTCAAAAAAAAATTGTGTACTTTATCAAGCTCGAATTAGCGCTCTATATGTTATGATGAAGCGTCAGAAGGGTTCTCTGAAGTAGGCAGTTCGTCGTGGTACCATCAAAACTGACGTATAGCAGCCCATTTGCCGCTAGGAACTTTGATTTTGTTTTCAGGTTTATTCCAACTTCTTGACAAATTTCGGATAACAGCAAGTTTCTTCACACGATCTATTTTCGCAGATAAGCTGCTCACCGCATTATCAAGATTTGGACCTCTTCAAATACTATTTAGTTCAACAAAAATCACAGAAGCGTTTGGTCGCCAATCTATCAAGAAATTTCCAACACAAAAACGCTATTGCAAACCATATATGGATGTATTACTACCAATACCGCAACTAATAATCTGGGCTGGTTTATGAATTCGGACCCCCCATTTTGGGGCTGGAGAATATTTTTTCACCTCTCAGTCGAATACTAAGCATATTTTGAATTTATCTGAAATTAGACATTTCATAGCCCAGACTCGTTTAACGAAAATCGCAAAAATTTTAATTCACACTTGAACCTCAAGTAAGGCCTTTTCTTGAAAGAGGGCCAAGAGAACTACTCCAGCCCAAAGACGAGGGTCTGGGGCTTGTACTAAACCACCTCGTGTTTTCACAACATCACGAGAAATATTTCGTGAGAAGACATTACAGCGAATACTAATGGCATAAGTTTCTTCCGTGTTTGTCACGATGAAACACCCTCCAACGCAAATTCTACTATGCTGTATGGGAAATGAGCTTGCGACGTTCTTATCACAACGGCGCGCACGCCAACTACTCCAATCTGCACATGTTGACATGAGCTATCAAACCTATAATGTGATGAAACAGGCGCAGTTAAGTGCAAAAACTGCGGGCAAACGGAAGAACTGAACCTACAACGTTCACCAACTGACGGCGCGCACACCAACTGCTCCAATCATGTTCTGCGCCTCCCCTTAAAATGAATGCTATAATGGTCCGTCATACCGATCCCTGCGTCATACCTACCACAAATCGGAAGGATTTAAGATCATGATCGATCCATAAAAGGCTCATATCACCTATGGGACACTTCAAACTATTACCTTTTCACTGCACTGTTGCACTGTTTTAATGTTTCCTATAATTGTACCACCCGTATTTTCGTTTTTTTTTTCTTCAACATGAACGCTTTCTGAAGCACAAAGCAGTGTTGAGAAGGAGTGAAGGCCGTATCCAGATATGTTCTAAGGTCAGTCTAGGACAGCGGGATGATTCCGGCTGACGGCGCCTGCAACGGCCGCGAGAGCCCTGTGAACATGGCTCTACGCAAAGGTGGTGAGACCTTAGCGGCTAGTATAGTGAGGATCGAATAATTTCGATTATTTCAATCAATCATTTTTTTTTGCTTCATAGCCAGAATGGCTTCGCGCTGTTCTTCATTTCCAGACATCGAGCAGTACTCAAGCTTTCCGTAATTGATGGCAGAGTAGAAATCTTCGCATTCACGAAATCACAATTGTCACTTATTCGAAAAAAATCGAATTTTCGAAGTTTTTCAAATAACTAATAAATAAACAAAAAAAACTCAAATAACAAAAAAATATTCGGCCCTCACTATAACGGCTAGTACTTTGGTGGCCGAAGAAAATGTGGATTTCCTGATTTCATTAGAATTTTATGAATGGAGTTCGAAAAATAAGTACTTTCAAGAGGCGTCTGGGATTGAGTCCAAACTAGGAAATTTTGATCAAAATTCAATTTCGCAATCTCTTTTTTTATGTTTAGAATGTGTAGGCAAATTCCACATCGTTGGAACGATTAACAAGCGTATTCATGCGCGGCTAAAAAATGCTTGGTGTCCTAGGAGGTTTTCAGTATGGAAATAAAATTTGGGAACATAAATGAAATTTCAACTTCTAAAAATTTGAAATATTCTCAATTGTCGATTTTCATGGATTTCATGCTTTACCTGATTTTGAACGTGATTTCGTCCCGCAAAGATCAAGAGCTGCATTGCTGTAATTTTCACATGCCTGGTAAAATTTACCGTGGAACCAGCCATCTTTATATCGGAAAACAAAAAAATTATTTCATCTTAAAGACGAAATGTCGGACTGACTTCCTCAAACCCAAATTCTCGATGAAGTGTGGCATTTTTTTTCTTAAAATAATCACCAATGTTGATGAAATTCGTAGTTCGATAACGTTCACATCCATATATGGTTAGGAATGGTGGTTTTGTATGAAAAATTTCTTGATAGATTGGTGACGGAACGCTCCGGAAGGAACTCAGAGGTTAAAAACAGTATACGAATGTGGGAAATACAAGGAAATGTTAAAAAACCATATTCTACTACTCTCAATCGCCAATCCTTTTGGACACAGGAAACATTCGATAGCTACCGTAACCCGAAATCTCTCCTATGAGATTTTTTAAACATTTTTACGTTCACTAGGCCGCATTTCCCACGCTGATTTCTAATCTGACGTTTATTTTCAAAATAAACAACTTTGAACCGAGTTATGGAGAAACGACGCCAAATGGCGCGCTCCGGCGCCCTAGCGCGCCGGATGACCAAAAGATACGCGCGGTATTGTATGAATAATCCAGCAACGACTCTATGGCGGAGAGGAATAAAGTGGGCCTTGGCTTTTCCAAGCAAGCAAATTTTGTGCACGCATTCACCATTATGGTTGCAGAGGATAACACTGGAGTTAATTATTATGAAGTGGAAGGAGATTTATGATTGGTTAATAATGAAAATGATACAAAAGTCGTTCGATCGTCGCCGCCATGGGCGCGCGGACGTGGCGTCGTGCCATTCATACACTAACGCCACGCCCGCGCGTCAAGTGGGTGGCGCGCTGGCGTCGAGGAGTATGAATAGCTCCTAAGATTTGAGACAAGGTGAGTTGTCGAGGGCTATGAATTTTGTTCGATAGAGATTGGGCTTTCAAATTGTCAGTTCATTGCACATGATCGAGAGAGCGCAGGCCGACAAGCTACCAACCTACAGTTTGTGTAGGACTTCCTTATTAGTGCCCTGATATATTGTTCCTCAAATCTGATCGCTTTTTTCTTTCATGTTCACACATTCCCCTAGCAGTGGGCTGACCATGAATTGCTCACAAGGGCAAGCGTTGATCAGGGATCACTGTGCGGGCCAGACTGGACTTAGTTGAAATCTGACAATATTCGAAACATTGTAATATCATTTTGCACTCTCCTAATAATATTTTCAACTACCTGGCGCTGGAATGCGATTCATATGTCTGGCTTCCGAACTTGAAACTCGAACTTTCTGTATCCACTCGTGTTTCAAATAGTTCACATAATCACGGTTCGCGATTGTTGATTTTTGCGTATAAGTGTTGTTTTTATCGTCTAGTTGATCCAAAGTTCTTGTGGAAGGAATAATTCCACCCCGCCTCGACATCTTGTACCCTCCAGTGCTCATCAGTTTTGAGTTCAGGGTTAACGATAAAAACTGCTTCGTGCTGTCGTCATGAGAAGGTGTAGATCTGGCCATCACAACAGTGAAAAGTTGGAGAAAAAACCACTCAAGAACAAGTCATTGCTTGGTGTCTGCTCGCTCCCAGTTATCGAGATTTCCATAAATGCCTGTTTTGCCAACTTTTATTTTGCTTCTTAAAGGCAGCGTTCACGATGATCATCCTCGTTGACTTTCCCCAGTGAAATGATAGGCGAGAAGGATCCTAGGCTCCCAGTGTCGAAAGAACGGTAGAAAACGAGCCAGGGGCGGCAAAATATCGGCTGCAAACAAGCGTTTCGGTGCCCCAGACACGCCTGGTGCCCCAGATCCACCCCCTGGGAATGAACAAATGGAGACTCAGATTATAGGAATGATGAAGTCGTGGAAGTGCTGATAAGTGAGCTGATCGCTTGATTGCATTGAATGCTATATCATCCTTCTAGCGGTCAATTCCTCCACGCTCAAAAAATCAACGTAAAAAAGGGAGGGCCCATTTTGGCTCAAAAAAGCGTATTTCGTGTCCTTTTTAAGCATGCCTTGCTACATGGGGCACCAGACCTCCCGTAAATCGTGGAGATATCAAAAGTGAAATTTATCGTGAATTCATCATGAACACTGCCTTTAAGCAATTTATGAGCGCTTCTAAAGACTACTGACTACTCTAAGAGCAAAATTAAAGACGGATAAGCAAGCATTCCTGAAAATCTCGTAATTAGTGGGTGTGCGGACACCCGTAATTATCCGTACTGCCTAGTTTTTGTGCGTTTCCCCCGCAAATTTTCACTTTTCTTGCTTTTGCGGTGACCAAATCAACACTCTCATGGAGTTATCTCGAAAATGGTTTTTGTCGCGATTCCTGCCTTTAACTGGTATGTGAACTGACCACGTTCACCTGAATGTGTATTCGTTGCACGTAACTTCTCGATTTGTCAATAAATCTCATTAAAATGGGAGCGTAGGCTACAGGTCCTCTCAGTGTGATTGGATTGGTCCCCTTATTGAGCGTCCAGTGACCTGCATAACTGCTATCATTTGGTACGCATCTAAACCGCAAAGCAAGGTCGTCCTACGCCTGCCAAACATCAACTCCTGTTTCTGCCTTTGCTTTCCTTTTCTTTTTTTGATTTTATTTGATGGTGATGCCGATCATTTTGTTTTCTGTACAGTTCTCTTTTCAATTTTCTTACGTTCATGTGAAACATATAAAATCATTGCCGTTTTCAGAAAAGGTAGCACGGTTTTGTAAGTATAGGCTTTTCGCCAAATTTAGTCGGATAGGGAGACCAGATTTATCATTTGTGGCGGCTATGCACCATTTGGAAAACTACCGATCAGCGAGGGTTTATCGCGAATGCCAACCTACCCCCTCTATTCAGTAGAGAGAATTGGTCTATACATAAATTGTTTTCTTTTGTGCAGCTGAGTTGATCCTGTTGAGGAAATTGTTCATAGAGCCCGCTGTGTTAGAATTTTTCCATGTTAAACCCAAAGAGTGCCGCATAAAATTTAGAGCCTCACTAGTCCTGAAATCGAAAATAATCGCCTAACATCTGAAATGAACATTTTCGTCTGGAATATTCCGTACTTTGTTTTTCGTATTTGTAGAAGTGCACAGTTCTCGACGTCGATGAATGATAACAGCAGTGGTGATAGCTTAAAAAGTCATGGCAATAATCTTTGAGTTCCCTCCATCTGGAGCCTCGGCTTTGATATGTAGGTAGATTTTCTATCGATCTTGCATTCCGTCAGAGACTTCATAACGCTTAATCGCGTTTTGCCTTATTAGTGGAGTTCTGTGTTTACGCAACTCCACTCACTGCTTTCCTTTCAAATCATTACTTTCATTTGTCTCAGGACTGCTCCTTACTCCTAGTTCGGCGCTATTTGTGTGGAAACAAGAGCTTTGTAATGTTAATACAAAATTTTGAGACCCATCCAGGGATGCGATACGTACAATCATAATCATCTTCCAGTCATCATTGACTGCCTGTGAATCAGCACACAAGATGTCTAAAATAGTCGCACCAACGATTTTCGAGAGGTTGTTAGAATCTCAGCTACTACGTAAGAATTTTTTGGCTGACGTAACGCTGATTACAGCAGGGAGATGTACCTTTAGAAATTTCCGATATGCAGTGTTGACTCGACTTATCAGAGCGAACGACTTTTTCTTTATTTAATCAGTCGACTGTGCAATACAGTGTGTGTTCACTGCGCTTTACATTCGGCTACGCCTCCGTCCTATCGGCTCTCTTATTGGCCCATCATAGCCAAAGGTCTGTGGCAATGTTAACAAGTGTAATCTGAATACAAACCACTTTTTCATTGGCACTTGAACTCTACTTGTTCTTATCAACAGAAAAGAAGTACGGCGTTTTGAAACAAACTCATCAAACAGTATACCCGATAAGAACTGTCTTCGAGTTCTCGCTGGAAATTGGAAGTTGCGAAGCCCCCTCCAACAGGAGTGTTGAAAATTAAGCTAAAAGCGAGCTATAAATAGCCCTATACTACCTCAAAACCTGAATGAGTCATACCCATCCGCCCACTGCCCCTGTAGCGTTTGGGGCTGTGTAGGGCTATTTGTGGCTCGTTCAAAGCCTTTCTGGACATTATTGTTGCAATTGACTCCGGAACTTTGGCTTTCGAGTGAAAACTAGAATTCTGTTTTTATCACTGCTTTAATCACGGCTTTAATGAAGCACGGGGTGTTGTACACGGTTTATCAGAGCGAACAACTGTGATAAATCGATAACCCGAATGGTTAGGGAATTAGAATTCTTCCTGTCGAGCGCTACCAAGTTTAAAGCGTAGCTGGAGTTGGTTTTTGTCGATTATTTGTTGGAGTGGATGCAACTCTTGACATTCCGAAATTAGTCCCACTTCATTTACTGAAGGAATTATAAAGCAAAGACTGTCTTGGATGCTTTGTTTTAAATCAGCCTTCATCGCGAAAACAATGTCTTATTTCCTAGTGCTGTTGCGCGTGTAGAAACGTGAAGAAGGGGAATATGGCGAGAAACCCGTTTAAAGGTAATGTTCACGATAGCATTTATACGTGTTTTTGGCAGGAAGCGTTAGTACGCGTAACAACCATGAGCCCTACCGAAAAAATCCGCAAAAAATCACTGCTGAAGCCGATTAACCGCCAGCAAAGCAAGCCGACAGGATGTTGATCGAATCCATAGCGCAGACGGTGAGAAGGAGCAGTTAGGCCGGCACACGTGACGCACGTGACCGAAAACCGCGGCGTTCGCGACGTCTTCGGAGCGCGTAACTCGTGAAAAAATTTAGTTGGTGTACCGTTTTTGTCATTTCCCTTTATCATCTTTTTCATTCTGAAATCTTTATCATTTCGTGGAATGGGGAGTTCTCAGTACTTGAGGAATTTTCGGTGCTTAAAAGGGGTTGCATAAAAAATTCACAATGCCAGGATGTTAGTGATTCACCGCAAAGGTGAAAAACGCATGAGGAGTGACTGAAATAAGTGAGAATGACAATGCAAACAAACAAAACATGAAACTTGTGATAAAGGGATAAAAGGAAGAGACGAAAACGGGGCACCAACTAGTTTTTCTTCAAGGGCCTGCGGTTAACGCGCCCCAACGACGAAGTGAAAGCAGCGGCTTTCCGTAGCGGCTGTCACGTGTGCCAGCCGTTGCTGGGATAGGGGCTTTCTACATACCGAAGTAAGGCCTCTTTCAGACTACCATTGCCGGGCGATGCGACGACATGATAACAATGAGTATTGATCACGATAGCATCGCACGTCGATCAGTATTCAAAGCATGGCGTCGTGGCGATCAGCGATGGAAGTGTGAAGTAGGCCTAAGAGTTTCGCATCTTACGTCTAGATTTCCTTTTGGGACCACTTAGCTTGATTTTAGTAGCTTGACGCGTCGAACTGTAAAAACGGGACAGCTTCTCCATCTTTGTGAAAAGAGCCCATATCTCCTTTTCCTTAGCCCCACCTACGATGTGAATTCCATCAACATCCCCAGGCCGACGAATTCGAATGGGCGGGCTGGTTGTTCTTCGTTTTTGGCTTTTGATGATAATGATAACAGATACTGCAGCGTGCCATTACCAGTAGAGAAGCTTACCGTATATTTACCATTTTCAGTCGCCAGAAGCGACGAACAACCAGACAGCCAACTAGAATTCGTCGGTTTGCTTTGTCACCGGTTGTTCGGCTTCAACAGCGATTTTTCGATTTTTTTTTCTTTCAGGCTGTTCTAATGATCCCCCGTTTCGTCAATCTCTGTACGGGGTGAAGTCGCGACGCTGCTGTGATAGCTTTGTCATAAATGTGAAGCGGTTGTTTCTGAGATAACGCTATTTAAGGAGTGGATATAGAACCGCTTCGCTCCCAAAATTGCGATGATAGCTGCATCGCGGCTTCCTAGAAGAAGGATACCAACCGTACCAACTTTCTCTGCCAGATACACTGCTAAGGATTTTATCACGAACACTGCCCTTGATACCCGATGTTACAGGATTTGCACCCTCAGAAATGTTTTTGCGCTTTCAACTTCTATTCACCTACACTTTTTTTGTCGGACTTTGGCAAAAAAAATTGAAGATAAGAAGGTTCTTTTCCGCATGTCTGGATGCTAGAGTTTCTCGAGCGAGAAAGTATACGGCACTGGATCGCTTACACCATTCGCTACGCTTTTCTTCAATGTACTGGATGGCCGACCGATGTACTCTTTTTCAGACCACAGAGCCTTTTTCTTGGGGCTACAATATCATTGCTCGATAGACGACATCGTGGGCCAAAAACTTGCCATCTACTGAGACGGTTTAAACATGATTGAGAGTGAGAAAACTAAGTGTTGTTCTTTTGCGTCTGCGAATCACTGGGCAGTTCGTGAGATAATTGCAATTTACAGACATGTTTTTCTTCTTCCAAATTCCATCGTGATTTCGGTCACGGTAGTTTATCTAAATCACGGCGAAACACCACCGCGTTGAGATAATGCGCTTAGCCCTCCCGGTTCGCTACCCGTCTATGTATGTAGTATTTTGAAATACACTGTCGTAATCACTTCGATAGTCATAACAAAGTTTGACATATTTTATCCATGAACCTTTCATTTGCAGGGGTATGCAAAGTCTAGGAGCTGCTATTTTGAGGTTAGCAGACGATGACAATACGGTAATAGTGAAGACCGGAAACAAGAAACTTCATAATAAGGAGCAGCATAAAGCGTGTCGATATTTACTCACTGCAGATCAGTCAAATTGGTGCAGAGCCTGTAAGGTCTTACGTATTTGCTGAAACGTGTTCTGATACTCCTCTAGGAGTTTGGGAAGCACCTTCAAATGTCGCCAGCAAAGCGTCCAGAGGTGCGTTCCAAGAACATTCCTATGGCAAAACGCGTCCATGGAAAGGTAGCCATAGTCGCGTTTAAGCGATTTGCAGTTATGTATAATTCGTAGCCATGGGAAGCAAATTTGTCCATGGGAAAGCTATTCGTCCTGCCGCGGCGTTGTGGGAACATTCTTGGAACGCACTTCAGTACTTTCAGATGAGATTTGGCTCGCGTGTTGGCGAAGCGAAAGTCAGAATCCACGTGTCTTCAACCCGCTAAAAGAACCGATTCGCTTTGATGACATATTTGCCACGTTCTTTTAAAGTGTCATCATCGCGAAAATGAAAAAAAGAGCAAGATCTATGAATTGTTTCGGTCCCAGAGAGCGGGTATTCGGTTCCTACTTTTCTTAGGCGGAAAATGTAATCTTTTCTTCGGCTAGACTCACCATCCCATCCATGGTTGCGTACCAGCTTCAGGAGTAGTACAGACTGCAGTCAGAACTTTCATAGACTGTGTGTCTTCCATGATGCGAATCATTCAATTTGGCATGAAATCTTCTGCTCTGCGTGATGAGCACTTCGAGGTCTCTAACTACCTCAAATGCTCATAATCGAATAGGTCTGTGGCAAATTAGAACTCTTTCCCAAATACGGGAGGTAGAACTCGTGCGATCCCTTAGGATCCGCTATTCACACTACTCAACGCCAGCGCGGCACGAGCATGACGCGCTGGCGTTTCGCTAGGGTATGAGTGGCCTGGCGCCTCGTCCGCGCGGCACGCGCGTGTGGCCTGCTCCGCCATGGCGGCGACGGCCGTAGCAACTTTTTCATCATTTTCATTATTAATCCCTCTACAATTTCATTCCGTTCCACAATATTTAAAGGCAGCACACACGCTCGTAAACGTATTTGAGATAACTGCGGAGTTAGAATGGGAATAGCACCGAACACAACGCCCACGCGTTTTGAAGCGTTAAAAACGACCTACAATGACGCTACACGAGTGAGAAGTTGACCCCGCCCCTGTATCTGCCCGCCCCTTGTATTTGCGTCATCCTCCAAAACAGGGGTGCTGGGTCATTCCCACCGTCTTCCGTGTGTGTGGTTCACCTATTGTACCTATTCCACTACCCACAAACATCGTCGATGGTGGGAATGGCCCAGAACCCTTGTTTTGCACGAGGGCGCAAATACAGGGGGCGGGCAGATACAGGGGCGGGGCCAACTTCTCACTCGTGTAGCGTCATTGTGGGTCGTTTTTGTCGCTTCAAAATGCGTGGGTGTTGTGTTCGGTGCCATTCCCTTTGTAATTCCGCAGTTATCTCGAATACGTTTACGAGCGTGTATGCTGCCTTTAAATCCAGTGATATCTCCTGCTGCCATGATAGTGAATGCGAACACTGATTTTGCTTGCATGGCAAAGTAAAGCCCACTTTATTTCGCTTAGCCTTATCGTCGCCTCGGGTATTCATTGGCGCTATTCATACTACTCAACGCCAGCGCGGCACGAGCGTGACGCGCGGGCGTGGCGTCAGAGTATGAATACTTTTCAAGCGCGTGACGCGCGTGCCGCGCTGGCGTAGACTATGAATACTCCAGCGGCGACGCCATAGCGGAGCGGAAAAAAGCGTGCCTAACTTTTGCAAACGACCAAATTCTGTACACTCGTTCACCACCACGACAGCAGAGGATAGTAATGAATAAATTATCGAGAAATGGAATGAAATTGATGATGATTTAGTAGTGAAAATGGTTAAGAACCCGTTACGACCATCGCCGCCATGGCGGAGCGAGCGTCACGCGCGTGCCGCGCTGGCGTTGAGGAGAATGAACTGCGCCTTAGCTGTGACGCTCAGCTGCCCGAGCAATGTCATAGCCTGAATTGAAGGGTTGAAGACAGAATAGATCCTATTTCTTCAACTTTTTTTTTCGTGAAGTATCGAGAAGAAGGGTTTTTTGTTACGCGGAGATTGATGGTAACCACATTTCAATTTTATTGACATGGGCATGCACCCTCATGAAAAGCAAGAAAACGCTCCATAAAGCAAACAATCATTAGTGAAAAGTCGGTGCCAACTTTGATATCGGTGTTTTGTGGGGGGGGGGGGAGGAAGGCTGCTACAATTATGAGTTATGACACGCATTTTATGTGGCCAAATCAGCGAATGGGTTGGTCCTATAGTGCGGTGACACACTGTTTTTTTTTCTCCCGTCTGATCATCGATGTCGTGAAGATCTCTCCGAGTGCAGTTTTTTCGCTCTCCGATCGTCTACGAGATGCGCTCTTCAAAAGTGCTGTGGCTGCAGACAATCGGACATGGTTTCTTTGTGTTTTTTTAATCGATGTTGAGATCGCTGCTAGTGTGTAGCGCGTGAGATTTGCTCTTATCTGGATTTGGGATCTGCAGAGAAGTGTTCTTCTTGCACTCTTTTTCATGAAGTCCATACAGTATCTGGAGATGGCGTAGAGGTTGCACATGACATCTACTCAGCCAACAACGTCCACGCTAATTTTCTTCTGATAATCACGTAGACATCTTGGATCATTCCATTACACCGTGGCGCCGGCGTTTTTTCATTCGCTTGTCGACGTCGTGTGCAGTTGGTTGTGACGAGAAGTGGAACTGAACCTTTCGTTCTTGACTTCAGCCCGTCGCTGATCTTCTGATTGTTTAGTGCCGTCCTTCAAAAGTTGCGCATTAACTCATGAATGAGAAGCGGTCTGCCGAAAATCAATACACATGAATCCCACAGCAGCATGTTCGCCACCGGTTGAGCTAGAGCGGCTGTACTGCAATGAGTTTCATGAATCACGAATATTGATCTCCAACCAACCGCTTCTGATTGAAATGCAAATGTGCAAGTTTTGATGGACTACACTATACAGATAGAATACTTGTCTTAGATTTTGCTTCGTTTTGACGTAACTACAGTCACGCTTCAGTTTATCAGTTCTGTGGGGATTCCCTTGCAGACGGCTGCCGACGATTCATATGTAAGTGAGTCTGGTTTTGATAAGTTGGTGCTGTTGGCTTGGATGCTTGTATAACATTCCGCGTCGATCGTAGCTGAGCTGTTGGGTTAGACTTGCACGTTCTCTTGAAAAGTCTTCATAAGTCATGGGGGCTATGGTGACGTCAGCGAACAACTGAGTTTTAGTTGCCGGGCGTTGCAGATCTCTGATCATGAAAATTTTCGAAGAGTGGTAGTACAGGAGGAACTTTATTAACCATCACTTGTGAATGAAAACTCGAAGGGCCCTTTCAGGTAAGGAACTCCGTGCGCGTTTCCTCTCCACGTAGCCAGTTCGCATGCCGCGCCACCAAGCGAAATGGGCAGGATCAATGGATGACTATACATGCTGCGGGCGGTCTTGCTGCGAGGCTGCAATGCACGGACAGGACGGTACATACTTTTCACCGCCTTCTCCGGCAAGCGCGGCAAGCATGAGTAGTTCTTCACCTTTTCCGCTCCTCCCGTTCTGTCGGAAGGTGTAAATGATCGATCAGCGCCGCACTCGCGGAAATAAGAGATAAACACTGAGCAGGAGTAGGCTGCAGTTAAAGCCAAACTCAACATCCTACGAGGTGGAGCGTTCTCTGGAAGCAGTAAGGGCACGACCCAGATCACGTAGAGTTCGCGTAACAATTTTAGTCTGATGAATGTACTGGGCTGCGACGGTAGATCACCCCCGCGCGAATCGAAACCCCATTCTTCAGGGAGGCCGCCAACGCGGCACGACCGGCCGCGTGGTCCATGCGTCAAACTAGATCGAAAGCGGAAACCATACATCAGCTTGCCTTGGAGTGTGCTGTCCGACACATCGTGTCGGACATCTCTTGGTGCAAGTTGAGCAGCTTTGCCAGTTGCCCAAGGCTGTGCTGAAAGGTCTCCATTAGAGCACTTACGTGCCGAAGCTCGCTTCTTGTCAGTGGGAGATAATTTCTAACTCCAAGCATAGAAGCTGTAAAGAAATATTCTGAAGCAGCCTTCACATCCGTCACGAAGAATAATAAACGCTGTGAGGGAGGGATGTAAAAGGCCTTCGTCAGAACTGGTCGATCTTCTGAGCCCCTACCGATCGTACGTAACAGAAACATGGAAATAGGGTGCGGAAGATGGACCCGTTCAGTCCATCTGCGTTGGTCCGTTGTCCACCCGGTCGATATTGGTTTTCTGCACGCAAACCCAGCCGAATGAAATACACCCGTTGCGTCCAGAAGCGTCTCGGAGCCATGTGTGACAAATAATTACCGACCAGGTGGGAGTGAGCTGGACTCTGACGGTTTTCCCGCCAACGGTGACTGAGGCCTAAGGAAGCCGTTCGCTTCTGATTTCATGAAAGTCAATACACAGAGATGGACCAACGCACAACAGAGAACGCCTGTTCTATTAACGCGCGGTGCACAGCGAATGTGTTGGGAATCACTCGTGTAAGTCAGCCGTTGGCCCCATTCTGGGTGATGTGCCGCCCGAAGTTAGTGATACAGAGTATGAACTCGGCATGTCAGGTGAATCCTACATTCCTGAACCTGTGACAGAAACTTCTTCGTGTCTTCAGAGAAGAAGAAGAGTTGAATAACGCAATCGATACGCACCTGAATTAAAAGAAACAGCTGTGGACCGACTGACGCAGAGCACGAATGGCTCAGTGGCATCGCCATGGCGGATCGTAAAGAGGTGCTCCGGCGGCGTGAAGATGCATTCATATTCGCTGCGCCAGCCGTTCTGGTGGAGAGGGCGGCGAGGAGTATGGATGGAGCGTAGTAAGAGAAGTCTCATCAGTAATAGTGACCGTTTCAAACGAAGTATACATTTCTAGAACTGTTTAAGGACGAAGAATCCGAGAGAAACAAGAAATTGGTCTAATCCATTTGAACTTGTCTTATATCGGTTAACTGTCCCCCTAAGAAAATCACTCGAGCTTTAAAATGGGTGATAGTTCGATAGGGAGAGGTTCCTTGAGTAGGTAGGACGAGAGCGTCCTTCTACGTACAGGTCCATCAGTTTTTCTAGTTGAGCGTGCATTATGTGAATTTGGGCTGGCCGTAGGGTTATCGCTAACAACCGGCTTGCCAATGTAGGTCACTGTACATAGTAATTTACAGCAGCTCTTGTACACGACCAAATAAGTATTGTCGTCAGCATTAGGCAAGCATCGTGGCCACCTGAGTAAGTCAGCGTTTCTATTATCATGCATTATCCACTTTGCATAACGTGCTGTGGTACGTTCTAGAGATTGTGAGCTTCCCTTGCGGACAAGGCAGCTGAAACCTATGTTGAGACGCGTCGTCATCAAATCTCCGTTGATGTTGTGGGGTATCCTTTCAAATTTATCACTATACCAACATAGTTAAAATGCCTCGTAGCCATGATATGTCTAACTTTGCCACCAGCTCCAATGAGGTCATCCTCTCTAGAGCTTTGACGACATGCTGATTCAGATAATCTCTTCGAAAGAGCATCACTAATTGCGGTCGGTATTAGTTTCTATGCTCACATCTCCAGTCTGAAACTGATATCTACTATTGAACTCCCACTCCGGTAGTGTTGCGTGGTGCTTCATGATCAGTGCGTCCGGATTTGAACCCAAGGAGTACAGTTAGCTTAAGACACAGCAGCATTGCTAGCCGACCTTGAAAGCATCGTACCCGCAGGAAACCATGTTCTAAATTTCCATCTTCGTATATTTACGCCCGCCTTGCAATTGAAAACGGCGGTGCAGTCCAAGAAAACCTTTTGAAAGTCGCATACCTTTTTTGTGTTCAATCAAGCAATTCGCGCTAGCTGGTATCACCCACTAAACCGGAGGCTCTGAGAATGCACCAGGTGAAGGATATGGTCACCTCAAAATGGTTGTAGGGTCGATCATCTAGCTCTTCTGGGTAGATCATCTAGCACTTTTTCACCTCAGAAAAACTTCTCAAAAATGACTTCAAAAACAATTTTGGAGCGAAATTCAAATCCAGTTTTACAGTGTATTCAAACTAGTTTTCCTTCAGGAATAAAGGGTTTTCAGGGGACTTTAGGCACTTCCGGTCGGAAAGATATACGCACCCGTCAGTTTCAGAGTGCTTACAAAGTGCGTTTCAAGTTTGCACCAAGGTTATCTTCGGAGTGTAACTCCATCTAAAGCTCGCATCATAAAGGGCGTTCTAAATTTAACGCCCGCGCTTATCACGCGTGACGCCCACATGGCGGCAAAGCCCACATCGGCCTATATATCATCTGCACTATTGCCCACCAGGGCTGTGCGTAACTGAATTTTGTGATTTCGTAAATCGTAAATCGTATTTTTTCAAATTCCTCGTAATCCGTAAATCGTAATTCGTAACTGATAGTGAGTAATGATAGATCATACTAACGAGGAAAATACTATTAGTCAGCCTGGCCTTTCGAATGAAATGTTTTTTTTAACCATTTTTGGACGCAGAGTTCGAATATGCTCAACTGCATAAAATCACCCTGAAAAAAGCTATAGGCGTTTTTCTCCTGGTTTACGTATAGTGGAATCCACCAAGAGTGTCTCATTTACTTATCAATAAGAAGCGGTCGGCTGGGGTTCAATGTGCATGAATCCCATACCAGCACGCTCGATACCGTTTGAGCGAGAGCGGTTGTGCTGCAACGAGTTTCATGTTCATTGATCTCCAATCGACTGCTTCTCGTAAGTAAATGAGACACTCTTGGTGGACTTCACTATACCTTCCAAAACGTTCAGTGATCTTTCAAAAATTTGAAAACGGACCTCATAACCGTGTTCAGCGCCTTGAAAAACCCCGTGGGCAAAGTTCGGGTGTAGGAATACATATTCTTCGAACTCAGTTTAGAGTGATAGCGTTCGAGCTTGTACGGATTGTTGGTTGAGCGTTTACCTTTATCATTTAAGGGGTTCTGAAATTGTCTGAAAGAAAATGTTCCAGATTTGATTTAGAACTTCCTGACAGGGGTTCTTTGGGTTGATGATCACGAACCAGAGGTTTATTTATCGATTCTCCAAAACTTTCATCTAAATTCGCTCATAGCTTTCAATCAGGGGAATTTATGGGGAGGAAACGCGGCTTTTAACGATTTCCGGAACTTTACGATAGGAGTGGCTCAAATTCTTTCTCTGTGGGTTATTTGGAGTGCTGAACACAATTTTGAGGGCCGTGTATCGATTTTCAACAGGCAACGGAATGTAAAAAAAACACCCCAAAAATTTCCTGATGGGGTGATGCCTTTACCCTGTCGCGTGGCTTTTGAGAGCGTCGATAACTGTTTTCAGAGCGATTTCAGGCTGCTGCGAAGGGCGCATTCGTACTTTACCCCCAACAGTGGTTCTAGAAAAATGCACTCCATTTGAAATGACCAGACTGACTAATAGTATTTTTCTTGTGAGGGTTTGAGCTGCGAGCTGCAACAGCGATTGTCTGCAACTGCGGACCAGAATTTCGCTCCGATATAGACAGTAGCTCCACCAAATGTCTGCGTCTCTCGTGTTCATCAAAAGGGCGGGAGCATTTAATGGAGATAAATAACTCTGGAGCTCGGCTCCACCGACCTGGCTCGCATACGGAGTAAGGAAAACTTGGAACCCAGTATTAAGTTTGAGCCGGTCAGTGTGTGAAGCGGAGCTGTCGGTCACAGCTGAATCTCGTTATCAAAAATTATATTTCTTCATGAGCGACCAACTCCTGACTACCTCCGGTTGGGAATGTCAGGGTAAAGCTTAATGTTAAATTGGAAAGAATATTCAATTATCAGGAATGTGTAAGAAGTGTAAAATTTTTCCTGCTCTAGACCGCAAACCTACTTTGTTCGCTCAACCGCATTTTCACGATTACTTACGATTTCTTACGATTCGTTACGATTTTGGGCCGAAATTTCGTAAATCGTGAAAAAATTGCCAAAAGCGCCCGTAATTCGTAAATCGTAAATCATAAATACGCACAGCCCTGTTGCCCACCACCAATTCCATTCAGTTTTCTCAGAATTACGCTGCGCAGTTTTGAGCCAATTCGCCCCACCATGCATGACGCGCTGAGGTTGAAAAGTGTGAATAGCTTCTAAGCTCTGACACCGCCGTAGTGAGCTATGCGATCGAGCCTCACCGGCTGCGTGCGGTCTCGCCGCGTGCTCACTTGGGCTAGATAGCCTGCGGTGGGATAAATAATCAGAAGTTGAAGATTACTAGGAGTAGTCACAGAATGCTTCCCATTAAAGATCTTTATCCCATCGCAGGCTATCTAGCAGAAGTGAGCGCGCGGCGCGACCGCACGCTGTCGGTGAGGCTCCATCGCGTAGCCCACTACAGCGGTGTCAGGGTTTATTCGTTTTAAAATCTCTTTCCCTGTAATTGAAAGTCGAGCCGTAACCTTCTTAGGAGTTTTGCATCTATTGCATGGTTTTCAGAGTTTCTGCTAGATGATAGATCCAGAACAGCGTCTTTGCAAACCCACCGCCATTCTCGACATATACATATTCATGGGGGCGCAACTTAGGGAACCTAAAACGTTGTGAGTGATCTCAGCTAGGCCCATTTGTTGGATTGGACGCAAAATATTGAATGGAATTTTCAGCTCATGCGATGCTTTTTGAATGAGCCGTCCTATAGAGAAATATCGCAAATCACTGTGCTTATCTGGGCCAAATTCCGGTCCGCAATTGCGTCTGGACACGATCTCGAGTCAGAAGAGCTTCCAGCTCCGCAGCCGCCCATGTGCTGACTCCAGGAGGGTTTTGAAAACTGGAAACTAAGAAAAAAATTTGGAGAAAATTGTATAAAAAAGCCACATCGAGTTGACTTTGGCGCTGGAAACCCGACTGACTCGAGCGCGTGCGACCGCAAAGCATGTCGAGACGCAATTGCGGACCGGAATTCGGCCCAGATAAGCACAGTAAAGGCAGTGTTCACGATAATCTTCTACTCTGAGATTATTCGCTATATCGATGAAGTAGACCCCGGGTAGAACTAAGATGACGTTGAATTTGAGGGAAACGCATCAGAAGTACACGAAATCCTTAAGTATCACCCCGCCTCTTAAGTATCACAGGATGTGTTTGTTGTGACAATCAAATCTTTTGTGGACCCGTCTTTTGCTATTCTCTACTCTTTGTTACTTCGTGCTCTGGTTCAGACCCTAAGTAATCCTGCTTTGCATAAAATATTCTTCTATTTTCGATTTATCCAATTTTCCACCGGTGACAACCATCCTGAACATGTTCATCCAACCGGACAACTAGTCAATGTTATAGAATAATGTTACCGAAATACGATGTTTTAATGCGTTTCTCACCCTTTCTTTGTAATTTTGGTAACACTTGGAAGCCAACGCATTGTTTTATGTGAAAAACTTGCGGACGAAAACCAGCGTGAACCCTGCCTTTAAAAGAGTGGGTCCATAACGCCAAAAAGTGAGTTTTACAAGATCATGTTATGTGGGCGCTATTTTTGAAAGGCAAAGGAGCTGAAAAATTTCGTCCACTGCAACGTATCCTCTAATTTTGTTCAACCCAATTAATTGTGTCTCAGATTCGTTTACGATGTCGTTTCACTGTTGTGTAACTTGGAGTCTTGGAAAAAACGCTGTATTTTCAGTGTGAGCGGTAAACATCCCATAGCCTTCCGCCTAGAGTCTATACTTGTTATCCGAAGGTAACGCCTCGGATTATGGATCGATTCGGATAATGCGTTTTTTCAAATTTTTGGATATTGGATCGATTCAGATAATGCCATTTTTCCAATGATTCGGATACGGATATCCGTCGGATAATTTCGGATAAATTTCGGATATTATCGGAACAAATCTGAGGCTAAACGGTGAAAAATAAACCAGGTACTCAAGGCAAGCCTTTGATAACATCCATAATGGAACAAACAGTAGTACTTCATTGTTATTTCAGCATGTTAAAGGCAGTGTTCACGATAATCTTCAATTTTGAGATTATTCGCTATATGTATTAAGTGGCCCGCTGGTAGAACTAAAATGACGTTGAAACTGAGAAAAACGCACCAGAAGTGCTCGAAATCCTTAAGTATCAGCCCGCCTCTTAAGTATCACAGGAAGTGTTTGTTGCGACAATGAAATGTTTTGTGGACCCGTCTTTTGCAAATCTCTACTACCTATTGCTCCGTTCTTTCCTTAGGGCCCTAACTAATCCTGTTTTGCCTGAAATATTCTTCCATTTTTGATTAGCTCCATTTTTTACCGGTGTTAACCACCGTGAACATGTTCATCCCGCCGGACAACTAGTCCATGCTTTGAAATAATGTCACTGAAATACGACGTTTTAATGCGTTCATCGCCGTTTCTTCGTAATTTTGGTAATACTTGGAGGGCAACGCATTGTTTCATGTGAAAAACTCGGGGACGAAAATCATCGTGAACACTGCCTTTAACATATAAACTTCAAGGTGCATATATGAACACAAGGTGCACACCCACGCCGCTTCGCGGCGTACTTGTAGACGTGTATTTTGACGCATAAAATGATATTCTCATTGTCAAATGAGAACTTAGTTATTATAGTTCCTCGAGACCCAATCCTCTCCCACACACTTTTTCCTGCGTCGGCGCACTTACAGTTGGGTCCAACACATTTTCCCGGCGCTTCACGCATTCCCAATTGGGTACAACACACCTTACCCGGCGCTCGGCGCACTCCCAGTAGGGTGCCGTGCACTTACTCCGGCGCTCGGCGATTTCCCAGTTGGATGCAACACACTTTTCTCGGCGCACTCCCGGATGGGTATAACACACTTTTCTCGGCGCTCGGCGCACTCCCAGATGGGTCCAACACACTTTTTTCGGCACTCGCCGCACTCCCAGTTGGGCCCAACACACTTTTTTCGGCGCTCGACGCACTCCCAGTTGGATGCAACACACTTTTCTCGGCGCACTCCCGGATGGGTCCAACACACTTTTCTCGGCGCTCGGCGCACTCCCAGTTGGGTCCAACACACTTTTTTCGGCACTCGCCGCACTCACAGTTGGGTCCAGCGCACTTTTCCCGTCGTTCGGCGCACTCCCAGTTGGTTCCAACACACTTTTTTCGGCACTCGCCGCACTCCCAGTTGGGTCCAACACACTTTTTTCGGCGCTCGACGCACTCCCAGTTGGGTCCAACACATCTTTCTCGGCGCTCGGTGCACTCCCGTTTGGGTTCAACACACTTCCAGTTGGTCCCCCACAATACCTCTGCGATTTACGCACTCCTAGTGGAGTCGCGCCTACTTGTTTCGGCGCCCGGCGCACTCCCAGTGCAGTCCCTTCTTCCTTCCCAGGGCTCCTACTGCACATACAGCCGCCCCTGAAGGAGCTCAGCAACGTTTTACATAGGAAACTGATGATATCGTGTTATCAGTATACGCCATCACATCATAACAACAAACCGAATTGCTTCATTTCTGAAAACAAACCGACCGAATTTCCGTTCACACACACACACACACACACACACACACACACACACACACACACACACACACACACACACACACACACACACACACACACACACACACACACACACACACACACACACACACACACACACACACACACACACACACACACACACACACACACACACACACACACACACACACACACACACACACACACACACACACACACACACAGACACACAGACACTCACACTCACACTCTCACTCACACACACTCACACACAAAATGAGTAGATTAGTAGCTACGATTACACGAGTGAGGAAATAAAAGTGAGTCAAATAGTTGATATAAATAAAGAACCGGTTTACTACATTCGACCGGTTGACCGGTTTACTACATTCAACCTAAAATGAACCGATTTTTAACCGATTTTATCCGGTTTTTATCCGATTTTATCCGATTTTACTCAAATTTTATCCGTTTTATCCGGTTTTTATCCGATTTTTATCTGTTTTTATCCGATTTTATCCGAATTTTGACCCTTCGGATAATGGTTCGATTCAGATAATGCCGATTTTAAATTTCCCGGATATTGGTTCGATTCAGATAATGCGTTTTTTCAAACTTTCGTATATCGGATTATCCGAATCTCGGATATCCGGTCGGATATCCGAAATGGAGTGATTCGGATACCAAGTATACTAGAGTCTGTTGTACGGGTTGAACTGATTTATCATCCTTCGTTGTTCACGCACGTGGCTACGACAGGAACATCCCGCTATTTGCACGGAGCGAACAGAGCAACACATCAACTTCAATACGTTCACTTATCGATTGTCCGTTTGGGTTCAAATTTCTCCGCTGTATCGCTCTATTGCTTACTATCCGTTCAACTCCGTTGCTTCTATCCTATATCTCTGAGACGGATCAAAACAAAGAGTAGAACTCGTGTAGCCTCAAGTTGATTACAACATACGCCGTTTCATACACATGATTATAGTGGAGTCCACCAAGAGTGTCTCATTTACTTATAAATGAGAAGCGGTTGATCGAAGATCAATGAACATGAAACTCATTGCAGCACAACCGCTCTCGCTCAATCGGTATGGAGCGTGCTGGTATGGGATTCATGCACATTGATCCCCAGCCGACCGCTTCTTATTGATAAGTAAATGAGACACTCTTAGTGAACTCCACTATACCTAAGGTCGCCTCAAAATTTTCTGTCTAGTAAATAGACGGGCCGCGGCCGACGATTGTGATTCGCGACCCAATCCCGGCCGATCGGTGGTATCGCAAACACCGCACGGGTCACCCCAAATGATTGTGTCCCGTCCATTCACTGAACTAGATTTTGCGAAAGGACTATACATTGTGGTAGCTTGATGACTTTCACGTTGCCTCTGTGAACCATTCCAAAAGTGCTTTTAAAGCAAGAGAGTCGTTTTTAAAGGAGTAAAGCGTCTTATTTAAAAGGCATTATTCTATAACATGGACTAGTTGTCCGGCTGGATGAAGGGGTCCACAAACGATTTCATGGTCACAACAAACACTTACTGTGATACTTAAGAGAGGGATGATACTTAAAGACAGCATACACGCTCGTAAACGTGGTTGAGATAACTACGGAAATAGAGTGGTATGGCCCAGATTACAACGCCTACGCATTTTGAAGCGTCCAAAGCGACCCACAATGCCGTTACAGGAGTAGCAAGTTTGGCCCTGCCCGTATTTGCACGCCCCCCTGTATTTGCCCTTTTCCTGCAACAAAAGGTTGCTGGTTCCTCTTCACCGTCGGTACTGTTGGTGGATTGCCTAACATGTGAACCACACACGTCACTGACGCCGAAGATGACCCAGCAACCCTGCGTTGGAGGGAAGTGCAAATACAGGGGGCGTGAAAATACGGGCGGCGCCAAACTTGCTACTCCTGTAACGGCATTGTGGATCGTTTTTGACGCTTCGAAATGCGTAGGCGTTGTAATCTGGGCCATACCATTCTATTTCTATAGTTATCCCAATCACGTTTACGAGCGTGTATGCTGCCTTTAAGTTGACGTCATTTCAGTCAGCTGATAAGGTCGGTACAAACTGGCTTCTGGAGGATGGGCCTTGAGACATGGCTATCTCTCAAATTGGGTGGGGATATTCCTGAGAACGACGACGGAAGTTCCTTCGATACAACTGAGGAACTCCCCGGTAATACGTCCCCTTTGGAGGATATGTGTCATCCTTCCCCCTCGAGAGAGGGATAACGACCAAATCAGGTCTGTTCTTCTCGGGAACTTCCCCACCAGTATGGGAGATCATGCGAATGTTCACGTGTTTTCAGGACCATTTCGCCAATTTTTTCTCATTCTATTGGCGATGTGAATCCTAAACTCATATTTTTTAACAGAAAGACTAGAGGAAGACTGCGTAATAGCGAATTCCTCGTTTTCATTTTTCGGCTGTTTGCCGTCTTTCTGGATGAATTAATCGATGTTCAAGCTTCGTTATGTGCAATGTGAAAGCTCTTCTGTTCGGAAGGTTGACTGAAGCATCGCAACTTCTTTTTTTATCAAGAAAACGTTAAAGGCAGCATACACGCTCACAAAAATGGTTGAGATAACAGCATAAATTTAACCGCCTGGCCCCTACCATGCCGTCAACGGCGTTTGAAGCGCTAAAAACCATTCAGGTTGACAGAATTTGAGCATTCCCCTCTCAAATGCATGTGAAACCCCACCCCTACAAATAACAGAATGAAGAGTGAGGCATGTGGAAGCATTTGATAATTTAGAGCGATAGCACTATATAATGAGGGTCTACGAGAGAAACAGCTTGATTTCCCTGTGTATAACTTGCTTACATACCGATTAATTCCCATCCACTTTCAAGAAAGCCCATATACTCCGGCTGGCTTATAAAATGGAGCATTTCATCAGTAAGCAGACATGTTATATTCAGGTAAACCAAGCCGTTTCTCTCGTAGACTCTCATTTGCTAGGGCTATCACTCTAAGCTATCAAATGTTTTCACATGCCTCACTCTTCATTCTGTTATTCGTAGGGGTGGGGTTCCACAGGCTTTCGAGACGGGAATGCTCGAATTCTGTCAACCTGGATGGTTTTCAGCGCTTCAAACGCCGTTGACGACGTGGTAGGGGCCAGGCGGTCCTATTTATTCTGTTATCTCAACCATGTTTGTGAGCGTGTATGCTGCCTTTAATGATAGATCTGTAGGAATGAAGCATTTCGGATTAGGATGTTCTAGAAAATTCATGTTAATATGTGAATAGGACATAAATCGTTGTTCTCTCTTTTAAAAGCGATTAGCTGACGCAGCGAATCATGTTTCACAAATTTATGCAAAAGTTCGCTATGAATGATAACGTAGCGGGTCTTTGTTTGTGCATTCCATTCCTTCCATATGCCCGTTACATATATTAGGTAGAAAGATATGCCTGCTGTTCTTCATAGGTCGTTACATAGTGTCCTAGATGCATTGATCTTTTGGAGACATTGATCATTGAAGCTCTTTCCGAAAAGCTGCAACATCATCCATTCGTTTCACTTTGCGTATCCTTCCGCATTTTGTGCATAGTGCTTATGGGTTAGAAGGTTTATGGCGTTTGGAGCATTTGTGTAGGTACTCCCATCCCTATTAAAGGTTTAACATCGCACGTAACATAACATATTCAACATCGCACGGGAATATTATTCTTTGTTCTTCGGACCCTTCTTTCTATGTCAGCTAGGAAACAACCCGTGAAGTGTGAGCAGAAAATGGGCGAAAGTCATTTTGGCCGAAAATGGGCGGGATTCCCAAAAACAACATTGTTAAAAATGTGTTTGGGAGGTAAACGATTCTGACAGTGAGTTCTCCAGGTTTTTCGGATATTCAATTTTTTCGGAACCTTGAATTATTCGATTTTTCAAATATTCGGTGATCTCTTCGTCACGACATGCAAATATTCGGTCAAATATTGAACAGTGTTCGTGAATTCGTGTAGGGCAGTGGGAATTAGCTCCACTGTCGAGTGATCCATCCGCGCCCGAAGTGAGTCGAATATTCTCCCTCTGCGGTCGGTAAATTGTTACCAGAGTTGTTTGGGAGGATGACTTGATCATCTTTTCCCCGCCGCATTTCATTGTATACTAACACTTTAGTGAAAAAGTTCCCTCGTTACAACTGAGGAACTCTCTCGAAGGGTGTGAAGCGAACTTCCCACAACAGGTCTCTTCCCCCTCTTTTCCCAAATACCCGTGGTTGATTGGTTGATCAAAACTTATTTCCCCAAAAGTCGCTGCTTTCGTCAGTCCCCTGTCCTCAGAAAGCTGCAATAGGGACAAAGTTTATGAAATATGACATCAATAAGTAAAATTTTTTTTTCAAAAACTAGTCAGTCAATCTTGTTATAAAATCAGTCAGGGTTTCTATAAGTTGAGAGTATCGAGTTTACATTGGTCTAATCAAGTTACATAGAAGCTTGTTATCTTCCCTGAAATCTGGACAGACACCCTGTCCTTGACAGTGAGCTCTGCCCTAATAAATTACGAATTGTTTTTTTTTTCATCAAGCTCGGGGGGAGGCATAGGGAGTCAACGTGATTCAGGCCTTATTCGAAAAATTTATTCTGTCGATAATTCTTTCTATAAGGGGATTTTTGAATTAATCGTCCATCCGAGATGTTCCAAAAAATGAGATTCAAAGTATTTACTCATTTGAAAATCAGGGTCGAATGCCCATGTCTAGTGTCAACAGAGCACCTCGGTCAACCATGCAGTAATGGGCTGGTTTAATAAAAAAAGGATCAATTACGAATGTTTCACGGTAGAAGACACATTTCAAGGCAAACAAAAATGGTTTTTTCCACTTCAAAAATAAGGAAAATAGGGAATCGAGTAATTGACTGCTTATAAAGCTTCGTTTAAGGTTAAGCTTTGGAACATTTCAAACATTGACTTAGAGAATGAGATACTGTGATGAAACTAGAAATTCACAGGTTTGTCAAATCTCCATGTATCGTGCGAGTGATTGCTGATAGGTATTTATCGAGAGCTGGTTTCGTTTTTCGTAAGCGGGTAGACTTCCACCCTCGAAAGCACTAAGAAGCAAGGTGTTTTCAATACATAGGAACAAACGCTTTTGTTTTGTAGTTTTTTTGCTTCCGTAATGAAAACAGTAACCGAAAGAAGCATTTGATGATAAAAATGACAAATCGATGTGCATGTCACTTTCAGGCGCTTTATGTTTACTTATCATGCTTGTAAAGTGAATCATGTAAACATTCTTCGGTTTATGTCTTAGTTGTCATCTTTGAACGAAATCATCGCACTGATTTATTATTATTCTGGAAGGAATTACTTCAGTTTTTGGTAAGCCGAGTCTTTTGTTACATAGGGGGCCCTAACCATGATTTTTCATTACTATAGCAACGGTTTCATTCATGCAATGCTTCGAAATGCTTTTTATAGGAGACTCAATACTCTGTGAATTACGGAAAAATACTTCGACAGACTGTATTCTTACTCGGAGCGAAACTTAGTGGTCTTCTCCCCCACTTTGCTCTTTCGCTGTCCGTTCTCCTAGGCCGGCCGTGAAAAGCCAATTGTGCTCTCTATGAAGTGGGGCGCCTTATATACCTACTCTGCGTTTGATTAGCACACGATCATTCGGAGAACATTATAATAACGTGGCCTATGAGGAGCGCGTGACATTTTTATCGTTCAGGAAAGATGTCACATGGTCGAGCTGACCGCGAGTTGTGATCGAGGTCAATACCTCGAGTGTGGCAGTACATGCCCTCATTTACCGAAGTGATTACTACGGAATGGGCATAAATACCTGATACTCGGTTTATGCGGAGGTAGAACTCAGCGTATATGTTTTTCTTCTAATGTCTTTCGTGGCATGTAAATGTAGATAGTATTGTGTTCATAGAAACTCAATCGTATGGGGATGATATTGCTTATAGAAAGCCTCTAGGAAAGCCGATATTGACCTTTTGGGGGTGCACATACAAATTCAATACGAATTCAATGCGCGCGCGGTATAGCATCTTGATTCTCCACTTTGTACTTAGCGTGGCCTGTGTCTACATAATCTTTGAAGCGTGGATAGCAGGTGTATGTGCACTGTGATTCGATTAGTCGTTTTTCCGAGAAACGTAGCTGACATCCCTCCTGTATGAACAGTTTTCAGCTTATGCACCTCAGAGATGACGACGATACGAGCCAATGTAACATTAACTTGAATGACTCCCGTCATCTTCAACTTCATCCTCGACATGACTCGAAGCGATTCACACCAGGTTCGGCAACATACTGTAGTAGACTTGGTTTTGTACACACGATTCAATATTTCTTGTCGAAGGTATTAAGTGCCACTATCGCACAAAGATCTGCATTTTGATCTTCGCCAGTAGCGAGTGAGCAAGCTACATGTCTTCCAACATTACATTTGTGATGAAAGGCTTTCAGTGTCGTGGTGGAGGGCTGCGGCGCGGCGCTCGCTGCTGGAGAAATTGGAAATCTTGGTTGATGCTCTAGATTCCATGTTCTTCGTGTAAAAATTTTTCACTTTCAATAATCTGCAGGTGATCCTTGTGTAGTTTGTGGAGATGCTGCTTCCGGCATACACTACGCTGTGGCAGCATGTAACGGCTGCAAGACGTTCTTCAGAAGAGTAGTTCTCGAGGTATACTTCATCTTCATACCTTTCAAACTACGGTTGTCACATGATCTACTCTCTAACAATAGGAGTATTTATAGTCGATTTTAGCTGGGGGTCATCAAGCTTTGCCGCAGATTGTTGTTGATTTCTAATACCGTCATGCAATTCAGCGCTTATTTTTTACAGTCATTTATTGTGCTTGTCTGGGTCAAATTCCGGTCCGTAATTGCGTCTCGACACGCTTTGCGGCCGCACGCGCTCGAGTCAGCCGAGTTTCCACCGCCAAAGCCGACTCGATATGGCTTTTTCATACAGTTTTCTTCGATTTTGTCTAGTTTCCAGTTTCTAAAACCCACCTAGTGTCAACAGATCGGCGGCTGCGGCGCTGGAAACTCTTTCGATTCGAATGCGCGCGGCCGCAAAGCGTGCCGAGACGCAATTGCGGACCGGAATTTCACCCAGATAAGCACAATACTAGTCACACATACTCAGCCAGGAAAGAGAGAAGCCCCGATTTGCAGTGCTTTTCGGCCTACCGTGTTCCAATTTTGGGCTTAGGAAAACGCCTGAGGATCCGCCAAATATTCGATAATACCCGGTATGGGTGGTCCAGAAAAGGGTGAGCGAATTCCCGATATCCCGATTTCCAATGTGTTTTGGCGTTCCACTTTGAACTTTGCGAAGTTGGAGAGATGGTTCCGCTCTCCAACTTCCGATATTTTGAAAGAACGATTTCCTCTCATCTCTGCTTCTTATGCTACTCACGCACGGGAGGTGTCACTTTCCACCCCTCACTATAAGTCAATTCGGACATCTCCTCAGCGGGCAGAAATCTTCCAGGAAGTGGCTCGAATTTGCATTTGAGGAGCTGCCCCTAAAGGCTGTGCTTTCTGTGAGATAGGGCGCTTTATATACCTGCTATGCATCTGATGAGGCATGCTAGGAGATGCACGGTTTTCCACAATGTCGTCCGAGCCGCTTCGCTGTCAGGTAGAATGCGTGTTGGTGTCAAATTTAACACCTCAACTGTTTCAGCACGTGCTCTGATTTGGCGGAGATTACGGCCATGTGCTCTTGGAAGAGGACGTGACCGTAATGTCTTCCCAACCACTTTGCAGATGGTGAATTGCTGTGGTCGAGTCGCGCGCCCCGCTCAACACGTGAGTATCGTGAATGAGGCTTCAAGATGACATAAAAATGTAGTTTTTCGTAAACATGGCGCGGTTTCATCATCCGAAAGCGATGGGTTACAACTGAATTGTTCAAGAGATATTGAGCATTGGATGCTTTTGCATCCCACAATTTTTTTGCTTCTGCCAGAGTTACTGTGTAATTTATCGATTTATGGGGGAAGTCTCCCTTTTCTGGCTTTGATCTCTTGTTTCCTTATTTCCTAACTGGTGTGCACACCCAAGCCTCTATGCGGCGTACTTGTGGGCATTTACCCATGGACGCGAAAATGCGCACTCTACGGATTGCACACGTGGGCAGTGGTTGTGACAGCCGGGTATCAACTGCTCATGACAGACCGATAGAATTTCCGTTCATTCTTACACATACACGGACACTCATCCAACACACACATGCGCACAGAGTAAGGCGATTATATATCGTAGGATAAAGTCCCTATTAACCCTTTGGTGAGGTCTCACTCTTCAAATTGGTTTTTAGAATCGAACTTACTCATGCAAGAACAACGGCGATTGCATCATAGACAAGAATATGCGTTGTTCGTGCAGGCATTGTCGGTTCAAGAAATGTGTTCGGGTTGGGATGGACCGAAGTGGTAGGTGTGTTGGTGACTTGTTCGCGATTGAAGGGAGAAATGCGAGTTTAAAGGCATCATGCTCGCTGAAAACCATTTCCAATTTTCTGTGTACAATCAAACAATTTGGGCTAGCTGACATCACCCACGAAACTTGAGGATCTGAAAATGCGCACCTTAAAAGATATGACCACCTAAAAACTGCTGTGTGGTCGATCATCTACATATCACTGTTTCATAGAATGTCAAACAACACAAAAAACACGGCACAAACCCCGCATACAGAAAAACTTTGAAAAAGATTTTCGCGCTGAATTCGTTTGCAATTTAGCGGTGTATTCAAACTGACCTTTCCTTACAAACAAATGATTTTTCTTCAAAATTTCAGGGGCTCTTTCGACGTTTCCGTTCACTAGAGAGGCCGAGCTATACAAAAACATGAAAAAATTGCGTTGTTTTCTGCGCGGATGATGCCTTTAACGCTGAATCTCGATGTGAAGCTTTCTGCTAGATGTGTATAAATGTGTGTCTTTCGCAGAATTGAATGTGGAGCGTCGACGGAAGAGGAAAACCCGTCGAGATGCTGAGCATGGCGATGACCTTAACGAGCTCAAAATCACCGATCCCTTAATTGAATTACTAATCGACAAGGAGGCAAAGTGAGCGACTGCTTGTATTCTCAGATTTTTATTCTCAGGCTAAGTATTATATTTCACGTCGGTTCGAGAGGGGTTCGTAAACTTATCAGAATTTCTGAATCGCCGGGGATCGCGGTAACTCAGAAAGTCATAGTATTCAGCTTTTCCAATATCAAGTTTGTTCGCGAAATCTAAAAGACGATAGAAGACGATCACTATTATCGTACTTCAACGCGTTGCACGTTTTTTTGCTGCGTCGCGGCTCACTTAGTTTTTGTCACGAACAATACATCCGGAATAATTAGATACATACTATGCTGATACTTTTGAGGAGCTCATTCATTGTTTCAGGTACCAAATTTTACTGTCGTCCTCCATAATGCCAATCCATACCTCTTTGCGCGAAGCGATTGGAAGTGGATACAAGGCTTTTGATGATGTAGAAAAGGTGTGTTTTATCAAACATTTATCTGATTTTTCTAAATTCACCAGGTGGGAAAAGGAAGAGAAAAGTCTTCAGGATTCCAACATTCATCATTTCAACATGCTATTTAGAAAAGTATTTCCGTGCTATAGTATATCATCCTAATTTAGTATGCGGCGAATCCGATGCCGGTTGGAATGTCAACGAATTTCTCCTATTGGCGGGCGAAAATTCTGTCAGTGCTTGTTGAATGGGCAAAGTCTTTTGAGGTAAGTTTCTCACTCATCATAAGGTGTATTTGATCTTAAGCCGTAGACATGTTGAAACTTCTCCCAGCTTTTAGAGGTTTATTCTCATTACTAAACCGTCCTCTTTATGAGACATACTAATTTTCCGTTAAAGGCTGAAGTGCAATTTCCGCGTGGTATTTTTTGATAATCTTATTTTTAGTGAATGCTCTGCAGATTTTCTTAGCTTTCTACTTTACTAGTTCTTCCTTTGTTACCCATCCTTCAGCTCTGAGAGGTGAACCATAATTCATTCATTGTGGACGTCATTGTGGACGGCATGGAACATTCCGGAGAAAACGCAAAAGTGCATTAGATGCAGCTTTTTCCAACATTGGCTGGGTACGCCGACATCCCCATGGACATGTTTTTTGTGCTGCGCACTTTTTAGGTATTTCTTATTTCGGCGATACCATGCTTCCAAGCAAATATCGTCGAAGAATTAGTGGAAAAAGGCTTGTGTAAAGGCTGGTCCAAAAAGTACTACACCATGAGATTTCTCGGAAAATCGCATGTTTCCATGCGAAAACTGACGTGTTTGTCAAAACAACCCTAGCAAATTTTGAAAAGTCCTTAGGAGTCCTTTATACTTCCGCCGCCGAGTGGTGCGGCAAAGTGCATTTATATAATATTGATCGTGCCGCGTTGCGTGATGAATATCATAGAATTGCACTTGCAGCGCCGCTCGGCTGCGGAAGTATAAAGGACTCCTTAGACATTGCTTATACTCGCGCCGCCGAGCGGCGCGGCGGAGGGCAATCCTAAATGTCGATCGTGTCTCACCGCTTGATTAATGCACTGTGCCGCATCGCTCGGCGGATGCAGTGTGCCGCACCGCTCGGCGGCTGGACTATAAGGCGTCGTTTAGGCATCTTTCATAGTCGTCATCGCAAGCGCGGTATGCGCTGGAAGCGTAGTGGACTACGAAAGTCTCCACCGCACGGCACGCCCGTGGCGTCAATCCAGCACCGTCGCCGAGCGGCGCAGCTGAATGCATTCGTTCAATATCAGCCTTGACGCGCCTCGTGATCAATATCACAGAAATGCACTGTATCGCGCCGCTCGGTGCCGAGAGTAAAGATGACATTCGGAACGCAAACGCCTTATGGATTTTGCCGAGTTTTTGTGACGACCTCATGTTTAGATGTTTAATCGACTCGCTTTGGACGATCAAATTCGGTTAGTCGTGCATTCTTCATTCTCCAACTTGGTACTGGCAGAAGCATTCAATACACCGGAGAAATACACAGACCGCATTGTTTTCCCGGATGGTCTCAGCGGGTATGTGACTCTTAATTCTGAAAAGCCAGGTTTCTGTTAACGGCAGCGTTCACGATAAACTCTGGAAATGGGTTCATTTATGTTTGGTTTGACGCAGGCTCAGGCGTACGGTGTGACGATCATAGAGGGGGGCCGCAGCCTTAGGCGCCGGGTGGGGCGAGGGCCGCAGGTCCCCGGTGCGTCATCTTGCCAAAATTTTCTCTCCTACCGTACCGAGCAATTTTTTCTCAAAAACGGCGATTTGCGGCAATTTTGCTCGCATAAAGCGCCGCATAGCCATATCTTGTTTCAGAGTCCTACGACTTTAGTTTTGATGTCATTTTTAAACAACTCTCAATGAGTACCATACAATAGTGATACGAAGTAACTGAGTCAATACCCGGAATCAATCAAAGCAGTTGACGATGAGTGTGTTATTTGGGGCGCTGAAAAATCGGAAAACCGCTGTCTGGACTTTGACGTCTGGAGAGGTCGAAAAAATATTTCTTCTGGATAGGGCTGCTGTAGTGTCTGTTCTGAAGAGTACCTTCAAAAAAGCTGTTGGCAGAGTCTCAGGTCTATACGACCATTTTGAGTCGATTACGGCCGGTGTGACTTGACCTATAACGTCCGTTTCCGCTGAAAAATCGTTTGGAAGCATTTATCGGAAAAGATCGCCCAAATTGGTTCACACAAAGGGTTAAAGTCACATTCTCGATGGGAGGGGTCCGCACCGGATCCAAAACTGGAGGAGGGAGGGCCGCACCTCTCACGAGCCTATCATACCGCAACGCCTTACCCTGGTTTGAAGGTTAACTTCACTCAGGTCTCTATACCGCTCAAGCCTGTATAGCGCTATGCCGTCACTCCCGTTACATTTGAATTGTGGGTTTTCGACAAGGTAGTTGAGTTGTACGCAAAACTGTTGGACAGTGACAGGACTGGGATTCGACAAGACTCTTATTTGCTTACCATCGCTTTTCGGCTTGCCCCCACCTAACCCTCGTGTTTTCTATCTTCTGCCGAAAAAATCCTGTTAGCCTACCGTGAACGCTTCCTTTGAAGCCCTTCGGCTTTCTTTCACCAATGAAGGACAAAACCCTAGGTTATTTAGGATACTGTTGCAGATTCCGAAGTCCATCTGCAAACACGCTAAGAGAACGTAGTGGATTGATTCCGACTGTTGTGGCCGTTATCAACAATATCCTTGTTCCTATACGGCGAATGAAAATGACAAAAATTGAATATTTATTGCTCCAAGCAATTCTGTTCTACGATCCAGGTGGGAAAGGCTTCCTACGCTTTGACTTGATTTTTTCAAGAACATGTTTCGTTCTTACATACATTTCAGAGTGTCTATCCCTATCTGACGGTGCACAACAATTGATAGCGGCTAAGCGACATCGCTTACTCGACTCCCTGCGCCGGCATTTGGATGCTAAGTTGAGAGATTCCGCTGAAAGTGCTGCTCGATTCGCCGAAATCCTTTTGAGAATAAGCAATGTCCAGGTAAATAAAAAAAAAGATGGCCGGCGAAACATTTCAAGCTATTTTTTGGCGCGAATTCAGACTCGCCTGCATGCTACAGATTCCCCAGCGTGCCCACACTGCTCACTCACGCCAAGACCTCGATTTTTTGTCGTAGTTAAAAAAACAAGATTCTTTCTATTTTAGCTGGAACAATCACACTAAATGCAATTTAAAGTGCTGGTGGGCAAGGATTACGCACCTCATGCTGCTGTAATATTGCGCATTGGCAATGACATTTCCCATTTCCGAACCCGACTGGATAGATTGGCCGAGCGTGCTGTCCACTGCGCCGATTAGCTATGGAGCGCGAGGTCTAATATGTGATAAATTCGGCGTTTCATCACAGATCGAGGTTTTTCAAGGGTACGTCGACTTTTTTATTGAAAAGGGATATTTCTAATCAAAAATGTGGGAAATACAAAAGTGGTTCTTTGCGCGTACGATTCTTCTGATTCTGAAGGAAAAGATAGCCTGCTTCCAATAGTATAGCGACTTTTCTTTTCAGATTTAATAAAAATAAATCTAGGGTTCCCAATAGGAGCTACTGTCAGCAACTCTGACAGGGAAACCACTATCAGCCAAGGTGATCATTCCAAATGCAATGTACATTTCTAGAAAAATTTTCGGAATTAGGACCCAAATATGCCTATAGGAGCTGCCTACGATAGCTTTTAGCAAAGTTATAGGCGTTTTTCCCTGATTACCGTACCTATCGTACCTTCCAAAATGCGCAGTAATCTTTCGAAAATCTGGAACCGTACCTTTTAATCGTGTTCAGCGCCCAAAGCAATCATCTGGGCAAAGTTCGGGTGAAAGCACATTTTCCGATTTTTGAATGGGGTAATAGCGTTTTCGACTTGTACGGATTGTTGTTTGAGCGTTTAGCTTCTACCAATTAAGGGGATCTGAAGGCGTTTGGAAAAATTGTTCCAGATGTGGCTTGAAATTCTCCAAACGGAGTTATTTGGTGTACTGATTACGATTCCGACGTTGATTTGTCGATTTTCCAAAGTTTTCGACTGAATTCGATCAAAGGTTCTCATCGGAAAAATTTGGGGGC
This sequence comes from Aplectana chamaeleonis, assembly GCA_029168955.1. Lineage (NCBI taxonomy): Eukaryota > Metazoa > Nematoda > Chromadorea > Rhabditida > Cosmocercidae > Aplectana > Aplectana chamaeleonis. The sequence continues at coordinate 149,620 of JAPDOI010001357.1, forward strand.
GAAATGCAACTTTTTAAGATTTCAGGAGTGCTACGATAAATGTGGCTCAAACTGTTTGTCTGGTGGTTATTTGGAGCGCTTAAAGACACAGTCCAACCCCAGAGGTAAAACTTGATATTATAGTCTGCCTAATGTCCATAGCAACCCTGCAAAGCGCGAGATCTCAATACGATGAACAAAGTGAGAAACTACAGGAAAAAAGCCGGCCCCGCCCCAATAACCTTAAAACACAATCAAGCGTTTCGCCCGAATAGGGAACCAAAATCTTTGCAAACGGAAAAATTGGTTTGTGTGGCAATTGTTCGAAGGCAAAATGTTCAATAGCAGAGCTCTTGGTTTCCCTTCCGAGGCGTTGTGTGCGGTTAAGCCTAGTTTTGACTGCAAGTGGTCGCTGCGGCCATGCGAGGGACAACTGTTCCCTTTTCATCGCGCGTAATGGAAAGACGCTCCAATTGTGATCGCTTCGTGGCAAACGTCCTTCATTGCTGGGTCGCGGCGACGAAATCCTATGTCTTACTGCATCGCTGCTTGAAGAGCGATTCTCAATGGTCGCTGACCATCGCTCCATCGCGGCCAAAATGGCAGCGATGGAGCGATTGCCTGCGAATGACACGTTTCGTATAGTCAACGTTGTTCCTTTTACATGACAAGATGAGTGTTTGCGAGTCGAAACGCGTTATTGATGAATACCAGCCATTAATTTCACTGATTGATTGAATTTCTTCTATCATCCGTGGGCCTAGGCACTGTGAACAGAATCGCTGCCGCTGCTTCATCGCTGCAGCAGCGGGTGCGAAATCGCTGCGATGAAAACCAGCAGCGATGCAGTCAAAACTAGGCTTTAGGCTTTTGAATATTGTGGGCGGGGCCGAAATTTTCCCTGTAGTTTCTTACCTATTTGAGCGAATTGAGATCTCACGCCTGGCATGGTTGCTATTCACGGTGAGCGGACTAAAATATTAAATTTCACCCTTGAGATTCGACTGTGTCTTTGACACGAATCTGAAGTCCGTTTGTCCATTGTCTGAAGCCTACGGTAAACTACGGTGGGCATATGGTAGTCAGTCTCAGATTTGACACAAAATTTCTAATTGGGGGTTATTCGGGGTGCTGAATACAAATTAGATGTCCATTTGCCGATTTTCGAATTATTGAGGTAGGTTTTGCTTCTTTAACGCTTGAGAGACCGCGTGTCCACATTGCGCACCCATGACATGAACTCGATTTTTTCGTTTTACTCCAAGAAAATAGGTTTCATTTTAATGATTGCCTTAACATCCATGCTTAAAACAGCTTGCATAACTGGTATGCAGATACTAGAGTGTTGGAACGAATAATATCGACTTTTTCGAATAAATCTAATTTTCTTTTCATCTTCGGAATGGTTTCAATAGCTTTCATTCTCATACGTTACGGTGAGTGGAAGGTTCTCATATTTCATAGAAAAAGTAAGATTCCGCCCATTCATTAAAATGCCAAGCTTAATTAAGTGAGTTTTTTATTCGAATATTCGAATAATCGAATAAATTGTAGTAGCGCTTCTGTGATTGGATAGAATTTCACTTTTTCATCAACTATAGTAACCTTGCCCCTCACGTAATGTTTGAAACCAAGGACAGTTAAAACCTTAGCGGCACTTAGGAAATATTCGAATTAAGCGGAAAATCGAAATTATTCGCTCCAACACTCTAGCAGATACTAAGTCCCATATACCTCCTGTTGACTTAATCATTTACAGCAAAAATTTAGTTTGAAAACTCACTGAATTGATTGGCCGTGGAGCGCACCGGTCGGTTACGTAGATTCGCCCTGGAGCAGGCGGTCTCTTACGTGTTTATGGCATGGCACCCACTGCCTACAGTAAACCTCAGAATTTCAACAAGCGAACCCCAGATTCGTGTTCAGCACCCTCGATTACCCATACATACAGGTTTTGAGCAAAATCCAAAAAAAAATTCAAAGCACTCAAAAAATTGCGAAACTTGAAAAACGCTCATAACTTTTTCAGAGTGATTCTATACAGCTTCGAAGGATATTCGGACCCTAAGTCCAAAAATGGTTCAGAAAAGTACATTTCTTTTGGAATGGTCATTTTAACGAAAAAGTGTTCCCTGGTGAGACCGAGGTAATTGTTAGTCGAAAAAACCGCCCTCGCCGGCTCTGGTCGCCCCGTTCGATATGTATGAAAACCAGTGAAAGCCATTGATGATGGAGGTTGAAAAAAACACCCGATGCGGCCGACTGTGGCTGTCAATATTCGCGAAAGATGTGGAATTAAAGCAGATATCATGCATATGTTATCTTATCTCATGTGCGTATCAGTCGGACCGGTCACAACCGGTGTTTTCCGTCCCCCCTCACTTATTATGTAATTCGTGCTTATCGACCAGGTTGGCTACACCCTATCCGCCAACTATGATCGGAGCTTCAGGGCTCTGCTAACAGCCTTGGTGAATGTTCTTGCGTAATCCCACGAAACTGTGCGTATTCCACTTCAACACCAATCAGGCATCATCATGTAGAGCAGTTTCCAACTTTTTCAAGGGTACAGGACCGCCAGCGAGCGCGCTAGTGATCCGAGATTACCGCTGCGTTTTGCGCCGTCTCAATGAGTATTTACAGAAAGTTGCTGCCTTCAAGCGCGAAACGTTGTGCACTATCGAGACGTTCAACTTGATGCAACCTCATCCGTTCACTATGGAAATATCGAAAAAATACCCGGACGTGTCGTTCTTCTAGTCATTTCATATTCAAGCGCAAGAAGCTGGGATGTCAGATTTCTAAGAATACCCAACAACTAGCCTGCCGTATTTCCTGTAATTGAGCACCGGGGTGTACTATATTTCAACCTCCTCCAAAAGGGGATTCAATTAGAGAGAGGGGTTCAAATAGAGGGGGAGGTTCTAATTTTCAACTGACAATTCAAGAGTCAATATGGGCAAACAAAGTTTATTAGGCAAAAGTGGGACAATATCGAATCACTCGGCAAACTTCAAGAAATTATCAATAAAGTCATTGTTTAAGTCCTTCTAATGATCAATCTCTTCGAAAATGTCGTCAATGTTTTGGGTATCAACATCTCGAGCAGCGCGTAGCAGTTCACGTCCGCTAGGATTGGGTCTCCAATGTGTTTTTAGCTGAAGGGGGGGGGGCTCTAGGAGAGAGGGTGGGGATGTTCTATTCTTCAACCTCCACCGAAAGGGGGGTTCAATTAGAGGGAGAGGTTCAAATAGAGGGAGTGTTTAATAACAGGAAATACGGTATCTCACAACGCTTTCCGATCATAGTTTCTGGCCATGTACCATGCATGGAATTGTTAACAATGTGCTTCCATAGGATAGGTACTCGCTATAATTCCTCTAACCTCATTGAATATGGGACGATGATGATTCTCTGTTGCTCGCATGTGTTGGTATATGTTATTCCTGTACAATTGGACACATGTGAGAAGTCGCGCACAGCCTAGAATGGCCAGGTCTTTCCACTCATACTTGGTCTTTCTATTCAGTCGCGACTTGCGTGATTTATTTGGCTGTAAACTGATTTTGAACACTATGTGTTTAATATATATATATATATATATCCTAGAATTGCTTTCGACGAGACAGATCTCTTCTTGAATACGCGTAAAAGGTAGTCAGTTCGTGGTTGTTTCCTGGAAAGTCCTGATATACGTTGTTTATCCTCGTTTCATCGCCTATATTAGGCAGTTTGTCGCGTTGTAAATACAAGATCCCGGATTTATACTTCCGGTGCGGAGCGATATTGATCGATTTCCGCTAATTCTACGTTACTGCGTTGCGTCGCGAGGGAAGTATAAACCCGAATTGAAAGAGATGTTTGGTTCTATTACATATGAGGGTCTCTAGTGTCTGTTATGAAACTGACCAGTGATTACCATCTTTCCTTGTTCTCGATTTATTCGGGAGTTTGTGAACCTCATATATTGCAGAATTCGTCGTATAGTACGCGTAAACTTTTGCGTAGCTCTGATGTAGCTACGAAAAAAGGATAAAAATTTCTATTGTTGATTTGATTCATTTACTGATGCGATGCATTGTGCAAATATAACTAACGGCGTTTTTGATTGGTTTCGAGACTATCGGAGATGCGGAATCATCCTGTTAAGGACGGTGTCAATATGATTTCCGAGGTCTCCGTTGATTATAAAACGTCCACTTATACCCTGCAAGCATGTATGCTGACCAAAAACACGAAAAATCTATCGAAAGCCACATTTGGAGCCCATCTTAATTCTAACCAGGGACTTTGATAGTCATGCCTGGGCGTTTGAAAATCGGTGAACGTTACCTTGTCATTGCGTACAGATTCTTTCCATATCTGCCGTCGGGTTTCATCAAACCTCAAATTAGTTAACAGCCCTGATCAGGATATGGGTGCTGATGACTGTGAGTTACTACCTCGGAGTCTTCACCGCTACCTCGTCTCACTCCAACAGTGGTAGTTGGAGCAACTGGTAACGAGCCTCGCTTACAGACAGGCAGTGGTTCAATCCCCGCCAATGCCAATGAACTTGCCTGCATGCACTGGGCAGTGTGTCCACGTCACATAGCTTTCAATCACGAGTAAAAGATTTCTAACCTTTAAAAATGTATCCCGTTGCCATACAGGTCATCTACGCAATCGCGTTCAGTCCGGAAAATGCACGCTGATTGCGAAAGTGTATTGCGGCCAGGATCCTCTGACAGGGATGTCGGACCGGGTGACCCGACATCCCTATAGGAGGATCAGGGATGTGCGGCAAACGACAATCGACAAAAATCGCCCAAAATGGCCGGCAATCGACAAACGGCAAAATAAAAAACCTCGTACGAAAAAGAATACGAGTGTTTGAAAAGTAACTGTAGGAAGACGTTTGATTTCCTCGTGCACCTATAGTATTAAATATAATAAAGTGAAAAATCGTTCCCAAGTGTTGGCGTTCTGCAAGGGTAACTTTCTGAGAAAGAAAACAAGCGGAGCACAGTCACTAAAGGCACAGTACATCCTCAGATATGAATTTTGAGATTTTCATGTAATTGTGTTGAAGACCCCACCTGTATAACACGTGCCAAATGCGAGATCTCAATTCCTTCAAATAAGCGAGATATAAGCGACCACCACAGGCCCGAACCCCTTTGCTCACCACCACAGGCCCGACTCCCAAACAGAATTTCGAACTCGATAGCGGCTCGATGGATGGATGAATTCCAACAAGTCGTCGTTCTTCAGTCCCCTGCCGGGCCGTCTCCCTGTCCTGGCTCACACTCGCGCAATGATTGCGATTAAGGAGAAATACAGGCCATAGACAACTCGTCCACCAATTTTTCACCTTCAAAATCTTTTTTTTTTTCGAAAAGCCACAACTCTGTTCAAGGGGGTCTTGGACCATTTCAGAGATATCTTTGTTATCAGCGTGTGCCCCTCCAAAATGAGCATGGAATCTGAAAATTAATTTTTTTTGGGTTTACTGTGCCTTCAAGGTCTCACCGCTGACGGCTCTCAGCGCAACTAAGGCTACGCTATGTGCGGCGGGTGCCCGATAAGGGAATAACCGCGATAAGAAGTGTTATGCGATAAGCCTTAAACTATCCGCCATTTCATCCCTGTTGTTTATTTCGGGAGACAACCGCTTTATTTCTAATGCTTCGTATAACTTTCTCTCCAGCGGTGCCTCTAGGGTAGTACGGTCACTTTCAACGAAGGTGGTGGTTCTTGAGCATGGTGTTCAGTGCGGTGCCGTGAGAAACTATTTCTTGTGTAGGAAACTGGATTTTTCAAAGCCCGCTGGTGATCTTCCAGGCGTTTGCGTCAGGGCCGCATCGTCTCTCCTATGTATCTCTGTCCACGTCCCTCGCACTCCACCATGTATACCGTGCCTCGGGGCTGACAAATCTTGTTCTCATCGCAGTATCCACAGTTTCTTCTGCCGCATCGCTCTTCGTATAACCTCGATAATGTCAGGATATCTTTCAAGGTTCGCGGCGGTTTGAGGCCCCCGTCATAGTCGGCCGAAAAACCGGCCGTCCTAGTCCCACCCGGTCGATATCTATGAGACACACGCAGGACGGGAAGAAATGAAGTGATGAAAATCATCCTCAACTGATAAAATTCCACCTCTATGTCGTCCTTGGTCGTATCAGGTGGATTTTTATCATTCCAGATGGTTTTTATCAGTTGGGGTCAAACTTTATCATATCATAGGACGATTTTTATCATTCGAGGTTGATTTTTATCACTTCATTTCTTCCCGTTTTGCGTGCTTCTCATACCTATCGACCGGGTGGGACTAGGACGGCCGCTTTCGGCCGACTATGACGGGGGCCTGAACACGAGCTTTATAGGTAAGTTTGACTGCTTACTACCCGATTTACAGCCTTGGCTATTCCCTCGTTAACACATGGTACCACCAAATGCACTCCTCCAGGGGTTAACCTTGGCCGCCACGACATAGGTGTAGAGGTGGTATACCCGTTGTCAGCCAAAATCCGCTCTATCGTCTCTTCTATAGTCTACAGCAATGGAAGTAGGACCTGGTGAGGTTGCGAATTCTTCTTAACATACTGTAGCCTGATAGTGTTATCACTCATTTTTTCGAAATAGCTGAGATCGGTCGGTGAGTTTCGGCTGCCGCTCTCACATTTTCACCTGTTTTCATTGCTTCCACAGATGTAGTCGTATCGGTGAACACACTGACTCACCGATCTATCAAAGCTGTTCCGTAAAAATGAGTGATACCACTAACAAACTACCGTATGTTAGGACGAGTCCGCAACCTCACCAGGTCCTATTAACATTGCTGTAGACTATATATACTTCTTCTGTCTCGCGAGTACTAACCCTGTTCTTTGTAATGATGAGGTTTTTCACTACACTAGCCTTCATATAGGTCGGATGGGCGCTGCGTGAGTGTAAAATTATATTCTTGGATGCAGCCTTCTTATGCCACCTTAATTGTTTGCATCCACCAATAATCTTCACACTCGTATTGAGAAACGGAAGCCTGCCGTCTTTATCAGGAACTTCCATCGTGAAGCATATATTAGAATCGCATCCATTCAGGCTTGTAGGTGCGAGTTGATGTTCAGTAGCAGTGGATGTATTGACGAACACATCGTCTATGTACCGTTTATAGAATAGGATTCCAATGGAAAGTGATCTTCGCTCTATTCTATACAGATAAACGATGGCTAAGAACGGCGCTATCCTGAGGCCCATAGCAAGTCCACGTGTTTGATAATAGACCTCCGTTGAACAGAAAAACATTGCACCTCAGTATTGCTGTCAGAAACTCCTTTATATCGTTGTCTGTCAATCCAAAAGTGTGAATATCCGTGCGATGTCGACCAAGGAGTTCCAGCGCGGCAGACACTGCTTCGTCGTTATTGACATTAAAGTAATGAGACACAACGTCAAAACTTGCGTAGCACGCACCTTCTGGAACCTCACGATTGTTTAAGGCCGAGATGAATTCGTCTGCATTCACAATATGTGCTGCAACATCGTGTAACAGCGGTGACAATATTTTGACGAGAAACCAGCTGATTCTATTTGCAGGCCCACCACATGACGATATGATTGGTCTCGTCTAGATCTCTCCTCCAGGGAAATGGCGTAGGTTTGCATCGTCGGGCAGTTTGTGGGTCTGATTGTCCATTGTGTTTGTGGTTTGGGTGTGTGGGTATGATATCAGTGATCAAAGTATAACACGTTGAAACGTGGCGAGTCGTTAACTCTCTCGAGTGCCACCCGTGTGACGACTCGGCGCCAAGCGAATCCCACTCGGATGTTGGGTGCCAACCGAGTGCCGATTTGTTCACGCGTAGTTTTGAAGCTCGACTGCGTAGAGATTGATCTTCTTTAACCTCTTTATTGCGACGTTTCGGGTCGTAGACCCTTCGTCAGGCTGTAATTCATTACAGTACACTATAAGGCAATTGCTCAAATAAAGTGCTATCAGAAACCGATAAGGATACGGCAGTAAAGAGAAAATTGTCTGACCGGGTTGGGTGTTTTTGTTTTTGAAAGCGGTTGCAGAAGACGACCGACTCTAACCCAGGGCTAACGACAAGTGACCGGTTGGGCGACCAATGTCGTGTGGATGGTCACGGGTCAAGTATCACTGCCTAATCCGGATGCGTTGTTAGCAGTCTCAGCGCTTCCTTTATTTCTTCACGGTTGTTCATGGGCGGTCTCCATTTCTTTATCTCTATCGCTTCTTTTATTTTCCTCTCTACCGTGTCCGAGATGTTTCTATGTAAGACGCTGGCTGTCATTCTTGGTACAGCACCGTCGAGGTGGCGAAGAGTCCGATGTCTGGAAAAGGCACTGCATGGATAGGAGTTTGGTGAACGTAACGCCCTGAAGTGCTCATCCAATCGAAATCTCAATGGTCTTCCTGTCTCCCCGATATAGAATTCTCCACACTTCTCACATTGCACCCTGTAGACCACATCACGTAGTTGACAGATTTTTTCACTTCCTGTGCAATATGTGCAGGCACCTCTGTCACATCGATCTTCGTAGGGTCTCGAGGACGTTAAGAGTTGTCGTAATGAGGGTGGTGGACGGAACACCAGGCGAAGGGGAAGAGAAGAACCGCGGACAACTGTGTTAACATCTCTGGCGAAGGCCTCATTCACGTATGGAAGGACCAAGGCGGTGTTTGACAAAGAATGCCGATACGGACGCCAAGTGTACGGGTCTCCATCGCTATAGCCGTTTTCATGCAGTATTTTTCTTATCTGCCTTTCCGTCGCGTCCTGAGTATCAGAGGTAAACTTTCTTGCTGCGCGTACGAAGTTTCTCACGACACTGCTCTTTATAAATAATGGATGACAGCTACGTGAATGCAGTAAAATATTTTTCGATGCAGGCTTAGTGTACCAGGTGTTGTGAACCCGCTGATTGGATACTTTAATCTTGGTGTTCAGAAATGAGAGGTATCCATCAGAACCGGGTCGTTCTGCCGTGAGCTGGATGGCTGCATTTTGGGAATTCAAGCTCGACAGAATATGGTGCAACGTTCCTCGTGATTTGGCCACTATTAGTATGTCATCAATGTAGCGACCGTAGAAGACTACATCCGGTGTAAGGCTACTTCTTTCAAGGTTGTCCATGAACAGTATTGCAAGAAGTGGTGCAAGTCTATTGCCCATAGCAAGACCACGTCTTTGTCTGTAGATGGTGTTGTTGAAACGAAAGAAGTTGAAATCAACAACTGCAGTGAGGAGTTCTTCAATGTCTTCAGGTTCAAGGCCGAAGAGATGAACATCCTGTAGATGTTGGCGCAATGAGATCATACAAGATGCTACCGCTAAATGAGTGTCCACGTTCGTATACAGAGCGGTGACGTCAAAGCTCTGATACTCTATATACGAACCAGTCAAGTCGCTGTTCCTCAGTTTCTCCAGGAAATGATCGGTGTTCACAAGATGTGAAGGGACAAATTGTAGAAGAGGAGACAAAACCTGATGTAAGAACCAGCTGATCCCGTCCGTTGGTCCGTTGCAACAAGACACGATCGGTCGGGTTTTGATATCAGCGTTAGTCGGCTGTGTTCCTTCCTCCGCGACAGGGAGCTTATGCGTTTTCACCAGTTGGTAATAGGTAGGGATGGTTGCATGTGTAGGAATGAGCCTCGTTCGAATCTTCTTGTCCAATTTCCTATCCAGTAAACGCTTAACGTCAGCATTCAGTTTCTTCAAGTTGTTTTTGTATTCGTTAATTGAAGAAATCGTGTAGGTTGCTGGATCAGAAAGGGATTCTTGACATAACGTTATGTCTCTTTCCTTCGTCATAACAACAAAACCTCCGCACTTGTCACCAATGGAAAACCTGAGTGTTGATCTGAGTAGGAGTGCCTTTCGTAAGCCAGCCCTTTCTGTGACAGTCATGTTATCCGGAGCACTCCTTCGGCGATGATTCTCAATAATTTGAATTATATCGGGTTCGAGTACGGCCAGTCTTGCTGTCCATGAGGGAGTGTGGGACGGGGCCTGGACATATTTTCGTGGAAATGGTATATCCCTAATTAGATGCTCCTGTCGGGTTGCTACAGTTGCACCAATTTGCTCCTTCCATCTCTGCGCATACGCATATTTCTGGAAAGCCATTATCACTTCAGTCTTCGTATGATCATTGATAAGCGGACGTGGTGCAAAACTCGGTCCGAGGTTGAGAACTGATTCTACTTCATCGTCGACGGTTTCCTGATCAATAGCGGTGCATCGTTTTGGGGGCACTGCACCAGGGATCACGAAGCTGCGGGGCCGTACGTGGCGGTGTTGCAGGTTCTCTAGTTTCCGAGTAAGTCTATCCCTTGTTTGTGCTCTCAAATCATCGTCCACTCTGTATACGAACGTGGACACTCAATCAGCGGTAGCATCTTGTATGATCTCATTGCGCCAACATCTACAGGATGTTCATCTCTTCGGCCTTGAACCTGAAGACATTGAAGAACTCCTCACTGCAGTTGTTGATTTCAACTTCTTTCGTTTCAACAACACCATCTACAGACAAAGACGTGGTCTTGCTATGGGCAACAGACTTGCACCACTTCTTGCAATACTGTTCATGGACAACCTTGAAAGAAGTAGCCTTACACCGGATGTAGTCTTCTACGGTCGCTACATTGATGACATACTAATAGTGGCCAAATCACGAGGAACGTTGCACCATATTCTGTCGAGCTTGAATTCCCAAAATGCAGCCATCCAGCTCACGGCAGAACGACCCGGTTCTGATGGATACCTCTCATTTCTGAACACCAAGATTAAAGTATCCAATCAGCGGGTTCACAACACCTGGTACACTAAGCCTGCATCGAAAAATATTTTACTGCATTCACGTAGCTGTCATCCATTATTTATAAAGAGCAGTGTCGTGAGAAACTTCGTACGCGCAGCAAGAAAGTTGACCTCTGATACTCAGGACGCGACGGAAAGGCAGATAAGAAAAATACTGCATGAAAACGGCTATAGCGATGGAGACCCGTACACTTGGCGTCCGTATCGGCATTCTTTGTCAAACACCGCCTTGGTCCTTCCATACGTCTCAGCAGAAAATTTTCTAGTGGTTTACTTCCGAATTACGAGAGGTTTACTTCCAATTACAAGTGAATGCTGGTTTTTACCACAGAATTCCTCCTAGGTGCTGATCCGACAGAAAATCTGCCAGATTACTGTTAAATTAGGGTAGTTGGCCCCGTAAATCTCCCGAATTTTCATGTAATCCTCCAGAATACTTCCGTTTTCCAGCAGAAAGGTATTTTTCCAAGAAGTGGCAGTAAATTTCCAGTAAAACGCAAAACCCTGCCAAAATCTTCGTGGACGTCATCGCGAACGCGCCGGGCGCCGAGAAAAGTGTGTTGGACCCAGCTGAGAGTGAGCAGAGCGCCGAGAAAAGTGTGTTGGACCCAACTGAGAGTGCGCCAAGCGCCGAGAAAGGTGTGTTGGACCCAACTGAGAGTGCGCCGAGCGCCGAGAAAAGTGTGTTGGACCCTGGACCCAATTGATAGTGCACCGAGCGCCGAGAAAAGTGTGTTGGACCCAACTGATAGTGCGCCGAGCGCCGAGAAAAGTGTGTTGGACCTAACTGAGAGTGAACAGAGCGCCGAGAAAAGTGTGTTGGACCACACTGATAGTGCACCGAGCGCCGGGAAAAGTGTGTTGGACCCAACTGATAGTGCACCGAGCGCCGAGAAAAGTGTGTTGGACCCAACTGAGAGTGCGCCGAGCGCCGAGAAAAGTGTGTTGGACCCAACTGGGAGTGAGCAGAGCGCCGAGAAAAGTGTGTTGGACCCAACTGAGAGTGCGCCGAGCGCCGGGAAAAGTGTGTTGGACCCAACTGATAGTGCACCGAGCGCCGAGAAAAGTGTGTTGGACCCAACTGGAAGTGAGCAGAGCGCCGAGAAAAGTGTGTTGGACCCAACTGGGAGTGCGCCGAGCGCCGAGAAAAGTGTGTTGGACACAATTGATAGTGCACCGAGCGCCGAGAAAAGTGTGTTGGACCCAACTGGGAGTGCGCCGAGCGCCGAGAAAAGTGTGTTGGACCCAACTGAAAGTGCACCGAGCGCCGAGAAAAGTGTGTTGGACCCAACTGAGAGTGCGCCGAGCGCCGAGAAAAGTGTGTTGGACCCAACTGGAAGTGAGCAGAGCGCCGAGAAAAGTGTGTTGGACCCAACTGGGAGTGCGCCGAGCGCCGAGAAAAGTGTGTTGGACACAATTGATAGTGCACCGAGCGCCGAGAAAAGTGTGTTGGACCCAACTGGGAGTGCGCCGAGCGCCGAGAAAAGTGTGTTGGACCCAACTGATAGTGCACCGAGCGCCGAGAAAAGTGTGTTGGACCCAACTGATAGTGCACCGAGCGCCGAGAAAAGTGTGTTGGACCACACTGATAGTGCACCGAGCGCCGGGAAAAGTGTGTTGGACCCAACTGATAGTGCACCGAGCGCCGAGAAAAGTGTGTTGGACCCAACTGAGAGTGCGCCGAGCGCCGAGAAAAGTGTGTTGGACCCAACTGGGAGTGAGCAGAGCGCCGAGAAAAGTGTGTTGGACCCAACTGATAGTGCACCGAGCGCCGAGAAAAGTGTGTTGGACCCAACTGATAGTGCACCGAGCGCCGGGAAAAGTGTGTTGGACCCAACTGAGAGTGCGCCAAGAAATTTTCGGAAAATTTCGGCAACTTCCTGGAAAAGGCGCATTGAGGGAGGTTATAAATGATATAAATAATTAAACTAATATAAATAAATGATGGCGTTCCGCTGCGGCTCGGTATCCCTACAGCACTTTGAAGTACGCTCAGCAGTGGAATCGTAAGGTTTGGTGGTGTTCCGAATGTCTATTCTCTAAGCATTCCACTCGATCATATTTATCAGGACACTAGAGTTCACATCTTACCTTGTGTGAAGCCTGAATACTATGACAAAAAAGGTGCGCTTGCACTGTAGCGCTCATTGTAACGGAAACATGTCCAGCGTATATTTGAGGAGAGACTGTTCAAGGGTAACTCGTCAACTATTACCTTTTACTTGCAAACGTTGCCTTCATAAAGCCTTATCAATCATATCAAAGAAGAATGTTTTGATAGCTGACCGATTACTTTTCATTCAGCATCATCGCTTCCTATGAGTAGGTGAGTGAATACTTGTTCACCTTAAGGCCCCGGTCATAGTTGGTGCTATTTGCATCTGCATCCCCCCGCACCCCCAACACCCCCGCACCCCCAACACCCCCCCAACACCACCCCGGTCGATACGTATGTTTAAAATGATGGAGTGAGGTTGAGAAAATCACTCGATGCATCCAACTAGATATGACGATGATTACGTGGCCAAAAGGATTGCACCTGTTCAGAGAAATAGTGAAGGCGAGTATGGTGAAGTCACGGAGGTAGCAGTAAGGTTAGCTTTCTAGTGATACGCAATGTTTTATCATCGACCCACCCACCCGGTGATTTTCTCATCCGCCGTCATCCACGTATTGCATGGATATCGACCTCGTCGGATACATTGAGTGATTTTCTCAACCTAACTCCATCATTTTAAACACACGTATCGACCGGGGGGTGCGGGGGTGTTGGGGGTGCGGGGGTGCGGGGGAGCGGGGGGAGGGGATACACCGAGTGATTTTCTCAGCTTCATCTCACCATGTTGTTCATACGTATCGACCGGGTGGGTGTTGGGGGGTGCGAGGTGGGGGTGCGGGGGGGATACACCGAGTGATTTTTGCATCCCATTTCCAATGCATTCTGTGTGTATCGACCGGGCTGGAGGCGCCGGCTCATCCAACTATGACCGGGGCCTAAGGCTCATTCACAGCAGGTCGCTTCGACTAGTCGCGGCACTGCCAACAGTCACAAAACCCATCGCGCCAACAGATCTTGCACTGAATTGTGGAACAGTTATCAGTTTCAGTCGCGATCGCCGAGTGACTGGGATATTTCATTGCTGGTTGAAGCGACCTGCTTGATTTTGTTGGGTCGCTTCGACTAGTCGCGTCGCTTCCATGATGGAAGCGATTCGTCTAGTCGAAACGACTAGTCCGCAATCTTTCGTCACAACCTTGCGTATGTGGCGCAAAATTGCAAACGTCACAGTTCACTCGAATAAAATACGGCATGTGAAAGGGAAAAACGAGTTTTTCTTACACATTTACGATTATAGAGATGAGAAAGTTCAATAAGGCTACCGAGAAATCACATTTCATGCAGAGCTTTTGGCAATTACTAACGTTAGTTGAAGTTTTATGTTGCTGTACAAGCAAATTTCATCTCGTCGTCTTCTGAAACCATGTCTTTGTTGAAAAAATTATGCAAGACTAATTTATCTAGAAGACAAAGGCACCGAAGTCACAAAAAATCAGGAGGAATCAGCAAAAACCGAAAAAAATTTAATCCTGCGGCGTTGTCCGCAATTGTCCGTATTTTTGACGCAAAATCGCGTCCGCCCGGGCGAGTCGAAATGAGTGGACGAAACGAGTTCAGGTCGCGGCATGGAGCGATTCCAGATCGCGGCAGTATCGTTGGTCGCTTCCACTTCAACGGTTACCGTGCAAACTGTAGTGCTCGCGAGGCGCGCACCTGATTTGATTTTAAACTGCACGTGCGCGAACCCGCGCGCCCGAAATCAGCATTCTGAGAAGAATTGGGAATTTGTTTTTTTCATTGAAAGAGCATAGAAAGTTGGGGTGAACATTAAAAACTGGTTCGGAATGACTCGCTAGTGTTCGAGAAAAATTTATGAACCCGCCAAGTTATGATGTTAATCTCCTTTTTTACAGTTGGCGTTCGCGATCTTGTTGGTACACTTAAAATCGAGCTAGGTAGCTCATTTTTGGGCAGGAGGCTGGAAATAGATGCATGTCGCTCTTATTCAAATTTGGATTTGAAAGCTCAATATTAGCGGAACCTCGAAATTGAGGTCGAAGATAGGCAAAAACATGTTTATATAAACCACCCGACGTTCACCTATCCTTAAAAATGAACTATCGAAATTCAACGCAGTTACTGATAGGCTCCCAAACAAGATTGTGCTCCCTTGGGTTCATGAATACGGCCACAGAAGGGGTGCAAGGCTTGACTGCCAATGGGACAGAGTAAATGTACATCATTTAAAAGATAAAATGAACAAGTTCTTGATGACTTTCATGTCCTTTTTATTAAAGGGGAAACCGAAAACAGAATGGTCAGAATGGGGGAAATTAGAACATCTATTGGAAAATCGAAAAATCTGCACACGCCTGGTTGCAATGTGGCAACTGATCATGGCGCACTCGAATAATCTTTTTTATTGCAGTGACTATGAGAGGCGAAAATTTTTTAATGATCATCGCGCGACGATAAAAAAGAAGAAGGATCACGAAGGAAAGGCCTACACAACGAGGATGCTATATGAAGCCTTGGAAAATGATCAGTGAATCGGATTTCTACTCCTGTCCAGAAGACTAGAAATCAAACTCAAGCCATTCATACTGCACGCGTCAAGAGCATACGACAGTATTCAATTTCGTGTTCCGTACCCAATTAGACATTGCAGTTCGAAATCGAAGCGTAACTCAGATAGTGCGTCCTGAATGACTGCACTGGACAGAAATCTAGGGGACGTCAGCAAAACTGAACATTATCACGCTTTTTCAGATGGAAAATGTCCTAATAGAATGCTTCTAAAGTACAGAAAAATTTCGCAAAAACACTTTTGATTCTTAACAGCCTGATCATTCACTAACGAATAACGGTGCTCGGCACTTGCTATACATGTGCTTTCATGGATACAAAATCAAAAGGTGATTTTGTACCCTGGGAAGCACATGTATAGTAAGCGCCGAGACCCGTTGTTCGTCAGTGAATGATCAGGATGTTTAAAAATAAACGTGTTTTTGCCAAATTTTTATGTCCTTTAGAAGCATTCTATTAGAAAATTTTCTATCTGAAAAATCGTGATAATGTTCAGTTTTGCTGACGCCCCCTAGATTTCTGTTCAGTGCAGTTATTCAGCCCGCAAGGTATGATTTCCGCGTCGATTTTGAACTGCAAGATCGGAGTTGATGCGAAACGCCTACTTTTACCACTTTACTATCCCAAATCAGAATCGTTCCCTTTACTATCCCTTGACGCGAGCTGAACGCTAGCCATTATTGCAAATGTTATTCTTCGTTGATTGTTAAATTGATCCATTTCTTTCGTTATTTGACCTTTTTTACAAAGGATGAATAGGATAAATGGCTGCGCTGCTTGTTCTGACTTCATGCGCTAGAGTTTTCCTTAATATGCCTAAATTCTGCCAAATTACGACACAAAAATGTGGGTGTTTCCGGCTAAATTCTGCCCCATAAAGATGCTCAACGTTGTGTTTTTTAACCCAAACTTCGAAAAAGGTTTAGTTAGGGCTCTTGACACAAGTCTCAGGCCGTTTTTCGCTAATAGGAGGTATAGTGGTTATTCCAGGTGTAATTCCTAAATTGCGAAACATGCAATTGCGAAAACTGCGTCTAAGGCTCGTGATTCGATCCTGAGATTTAAATATATATATATATATATATATACATATATATATATATATATATATATATATATATATATATATATATATATATATATATATATATATATATATATATATATATATATATATATATATATATATATATATATATATATATATATATATATATATATATATATATATATATATATATATATATATATATATATATATATATATATCGTCCATCACTGGATGAGGATTGTCGCGGCGCTGCTTGGCGGGAAAAATTGCGAGCGGGAAAACGAAGAGGAGAGTGGCTATTGATCAGAGCAATTTTTCGCCACCAAGCAGCGTCATGGCGATCCTCATCCAGTGACTGACGATATATATATATATATATATATATATATATATATATATATATATATATATATATATATATATATATATATATATATATATATATATATATATATATATATATATATATATATATATATATATATATATATATATATATATATATATATATATATATATATGACTTACTTGACTTAATCGGTTGGCTTTCGCCTGACGCGGTCATTCCGCATCTTCACCGAAGTGTGCCGTCCTAGTAGTCAGCCGTGTCCATTTTTCACGGTTTTCAGCCACAAGTTGAACACATTCCATCCAACTGTCACTATTCCATTTCCTGCGAAACGGAACATAGCGCTTGAACTGTCTTTCAATGCCGAGTGACTTTAAATCCTCTTTAACCACATCCGTCCAGAACTTTCGCCTACGCCCAGGTGGCCGTTTCCAGACAGGATTTGGAAGCATTTTTAAAGCGTGTTGTACGAGACGATCCGGCGTTCTTCTTAGTATATGCCCGAGCAGTCGAAGTCGACTTTCCATTGCTGCTTGAGATGGCGTTAGGAGATGCTGGCACCTCCTTCGTGTCAAGCGTTGATGTACTGCGTCGATTTCCTTGTAAAGGTCTTCGTTATGGCATACACGCGGCCAGAAATATCCAAGCAAACGCCTAAAAAGCTCCCTCTCCGTGCAATCCAACCTTTCCATCCTGCGTTTTCAAAAGCTGCCCACGTCTCGATCCGTACATCATGATAGGGCGAATAGCGGATAGGTAGACGCGCAACTTGACTTCCTTCGCGATGGTGGTAGACCACAAACACTTGGTTAGAGAATTGAATGCAGACGTAGCTTTCGCACATCGTTGTCGAATATCCGCTGCATAACTACCATCGTTCTTCAGCAAACAGCCCAAATAACAGAAATCGTCCACCAGTTCGATACGTTGTCCGTCCACACAAACTCCAGTTGAAGGCCTCTGAGAGACCCACATCTGCTTGCATTTGTCGGGACGAAGACGAAGTCCATAGGCTGCGGCATACTTCGAAACGAGGTTCACAATCCTTTGCAGTTTTGCGTTGTTTTCAGCGAATAACACAATGTCGTCGGCGTACTCCAGGTCGACAAGGGAGCGTCCTGATGGTGTTAGGATCACATCCGCAGGAAACTGTTCTGCAACTCTACGCATGATGTCATCAACGGCGAAGTTGAAAAGAAAAGGTCCTGCAACGGCTCCTTGCCTTACTCCTGTTTTCACCTCGAAAGCTGACGTAAATCCGACAGGTGTACGAACTGCTGCTGTTGTTCCTTTGTTCATGTCCTCGATTAACCGAACATACTTTTCCGGGACTCCATCTGCTCGAAGAGCATTGAGCAATCGATCACGATGAGGAGAGTCGAACGCGGCTTCAAAGTCCACAAAAAGCAAGCTGTAATGGCTTCGAATACCGCTGCCACGATTCAATTACTCTTCTCACGACGAACACTTGGTCGATGGTCGATCTTCCAGGTCGAAAACCGGCTTGCTCATCTCTGGTCGTTCCTTCCACGATGTTTGATAAGTCGCTCGAGAATGATACGTTCTAAAACCTTGTACATGACACGAAGTAGAGAGATTCCTCTGTAGTTCTTAGGATCCGTGACGGATAGCTTCTTGTGAAGAGGTACGATGATCGCATGTCTCCACGAATCGGGTATCCTTTCGCTCATCCATATGGCACGGATGGTGTTGGTCATTTCACGAATCCCAGACGGAGGAAGAGCTTTCAGCATTTCAGCAGTGATGTTGTCATCTCCACCTGCCTTTCCATTCTTCATTTTCCGGACACAATCCAAAACTTCAGACTCAGTCGGCGGTTCCTCACTGACATCGTAATGTGCTCTCTGAACATGCGGGAGCTCAGGTACTGATGGCGCTGGACGATTCAGTAGTGAACTGAAGTAATCCTTCCATATTGGCAGCGTCGCATCACCAACTGCAACTCCATTGGTAGTGTTCAAGACAGGAGAACATCTCTTCATCTTCCCGCTATACTGTCGCAGCAACGTGTAGGCTTTCCTCGGATTCTTCTCCTCCCAAGCCTTCTCGAACTCCTTAGCTCTACACGTCCACTCTCGTTCGCGGTCACTTTGAAGCTGCCGACGCAACTTCCTCCTCAGACGCTTCTCCTCCACGAAGTTTCCTGCAGTTCGGAGAGCACATACTCTGTTGTAGGTAGATGTTGTTTCTTCTGAGACGTAGGCGAACTTCTTCTTAGGCTGTACAACCGGGAGTGCCTCTTTCGAAGCGTCCTGGATGCACTTGACAAAAGAATCCGCGTCGCAAAGTTTCTTCTTAGTCCGTACTCCGATGTGAATAGAAACGCGTTGTCGGAAATTCCTTCTGCACTCTTCATCTCTGAGACTTGTCATGTCAATCCTCTGGAGAGGCTGAGCCCCTCGCTTCCTCTTATGAATCCTCGCAGTGAAGTTCAACAGAACAGGACGGTGATCCGAATCGAATGCGACATCCCACACAGCTCTAGATCTTCGAATGTCCGATACTGGAATATTCCTCGTCAGGACATAGTCAAGCTGTAGTTTCAAAGTTGTCATCTTCCGCTTCCGCTGCTCTTCTGGAGATAGCCGGGTTGGTCCCTGCCACGTAAGCTGATGGCGGCGATGATTCCTCTTGAATGTCGATGCAATAATCAGACCACTGCGTTCACAAAAGTCGACAAGGCGGTAGCCATTGTCCGATGTTTGCTCCACTGGGTAGAACCATTTACCGAGTACTTCGGATTCCTGATCAAGTCCCATCTTCGCATTTGCGTCAATCCCCACGACAACAGCATGTTGACAAGGTATCCTGGCCAGCAACGTATTGAGTTCCTCATAAAACGCATCCTTCGAATTGTCTTCGGTGGTTTCAGTGGGCGCATGAGCACTCACTATCCACAGATTGAATCCTCTGTGATCCCGCAGTCGTACGAATGCATTCCGACACGACGTTGAGCCGAACTCCTTGACCATACCATTGAAATCCTTCCTTACAGCTATTGCACAGAATCCCACTCTCCTATCGTTAGCGTTACCGCAGTAGATGGTGTACTCTCCGACGCTGATGACGGGTCTATCCCTGAGGCGGGTTTCCTGCAAAGCAGCAAACGGTGCATGGAAATAGCTCAGAAGTCTGGATAGCGCAGTTTTTTGGATATCACTCGACAGCGATCGACAGTTCAGGGTGGCGAAATTGTGGCTTGTGGCCAAAGACTCCATGACTCCCTAGGTACGGATCCTAAGGTGTTATGGACCAGAGGCCTTAGTGTGCCGGACGGCGACAACTTTATGCAATGTGCGGGATACTTTCGCGATATAGTTGTGCACGCTATATCGCTCGAACGTTCCCTGTGTACACTCAAACGTCTGCTGGGTTCAGTAGGAAGCAGGGCACCAACGTATAGGTACTCAACAGACTTGTATACACACCCCTCATATATATATATATATATATATATATATATATATATATATATATATATATATATATATATATATATATATATATATATATATATATATATATATATATATATATATATATATATATATATATATATATATATATATATATATATATATATATATATATATATATATATATATATATATATATTTATTTATTTATTTATTTAAATCTCAGGATCGAATCACGAGCCTTAGACGCAGTTTTCGCAATTGCATGTTTCGCAATTTCGCAATTACACCTGGAATAACTACTATACCTCCTATTAGCGAAAAACCGCCCGAGATTTGTGTCAAGAGCCCCAAATAAACCCTTCTCGAAGTTTTGGGAGAAAAAACACAACGTTGCGCATCTTTATGGGGCAGAAATTAGCCGGAAACACCCAAATTTTTGTGTCGTAATTTGGCAGAATTCAGGCATATTCAGGGAAATTTCTAGTAGATTACAGGGGAAAACTCACCCGTAATACGGGAGAATTCTGGTGATTTACGGGAGTTTTCCAGCAGAATTCGAGAGAATTCTGGTAGATTACTAGAGAATTATGGCAGATTACTAGAGAATTCTGGTAGATTACTTGAAAATTACCGATAATTTTGGGAGAAATTCCGCCAGAAAGAAGCGGTAAAGTACTCGAATTTTCAGGAAATCTGGTAGATTTTTTTTTGCTGAGGTGAATGAGGCCTTCGCCAGAGATGTTAACACAGTTGTCCGCGGTTCTTCTCTTCCCCTTCGCCTGGTGTTCCGTCCACCACCCTCATTACGACAACTCTTAACGTCCTCGAGACCCTACGAAGATCGATGTGACAGAGGTGCCTGCACATATTGCACAGGAAGTGAAAAAATCTGTCAACTACGTGATGTGGTCTACAGGGTGCAATGTGAGATGTGTGGAGAATTCTATATCGGGGAGACAGGAAGACCATTGAGATTTCGATTGGATGAGCACTTCAGAGCGTTACGTTCACCAAACTCCTATCCATGCAGTGCCTTTTCCAGACATCGGACTCTTCGCCACCTCGACGGTGCTGTACCAAGAATGACAGCCAGCGTCTTACATAGAAACATCTCGGACACGGTAGAGAGGAAAATAAAAGAAGCGATAGAGATAAAGAAATGGAGACCGCCCATGAACAACCGTGAAGAAATGAAGGAAGCGCTGAGACTGCTAACAACGCATCTGGATTAGGCAGTGATACTTGACCCGTGACCATCCACACGACATTGGTCGCCCAACCGGTCACTTGTCGTTAGCCCTGGGTTAGGGTCGGTCGTCTTCTGCAACCGCTTTCAAAAACAAAAACACCCAACCCGGTCAGACAATTTTCTCTTTACTGCCGTATCCTTATCGGTTTCTGATAGCACTTTATTTGAGCAATTGCCTTATAGTGTACTGTAATGAATTACAGCCTGACGAAGGGTCTACGACCCGAAACGTCGCAATAAAGAGGTTAAAGAAGATCAATCTCTACGCAGTCGAGCTTCAAAACTACGTGTGAACAAATTGTTAATATGAAGCTCAGGAACTCTTCAATACCGAGTGCCGATTGGTGGATAACTCCGTTCCCATGCATTCGATAGATTTGAGGTGTAATTGCCAATTGCCAGCTAAATGCCAGTTGTCACCAAGCCGTTGAGCAACTGGCAAATTTTCGAGAGCTGTCCGCTGCTCTCACTGTCTGAGAGGCAAGACCAATTTTCGAAAGTCCATACTTGACTGGTGAGGTTCCCTTGTAAGATAGGGTGGAGTGGCCGGTATAGGCGAATGATGTTTTCAATGCAATTGGGCATACTATCTACTTGTGATTCTCAGCTGTTTCGCCCACGCGACTTTCCCGCTAGTTAAGGGCCGGAGTTCTATAGAAGGGGTGGGGTTTATTACTACAGGCTTTAGAGTGCTTTTGACGTTTTCGTGGTTTTTTCTCACCCCCCTTTTGTTCTGTTTCTTTCCTTCAATACTCTCTTTAGCAGCGCTGGCCGCAGCGGCAAAAACATCCTTAGAAACCCGAAATAAAATGGAAATCCCTTATTTACGCACGAAGGAAAGCTCCTGCACGCATCTGAAAATTAAACATACAAACTAGAAGGAAAAAAGAAGGTGGAAAAATCAAAATTCACCTCAGGTATCAATATCACACTATTTTTGGATGTTTTTTTGCAGTAACTGCAGTTTAACGTCGCAGTGCACGTTATGGTATGTTTACACAAGAAGCTGAGTTCATCGCGAAACGCTTGGCTCCGGGAGAGATTGTACTTACCAGCATATTCCCTTTTCGGGGAAGCGCCTTATCGCACTGCACCACCGAAGCCCCAGCTTCGCTCTCACTCAACTGCTCGATAAATCTTCGCCGAAGCAATCGAAGCACCGAGCAGTTGAGTGAGAGCGGCGTTTGGGCTTCGGTGGTGCAGTGCGATAAGACGCTGTCCCGGAAAGGGAACATGCGGGTTCAATCTCGCGCGGAGCCCAGCGTTTTGAGATCAACTCAGCACCTTGTGTAAATCAAGTATCCTTTATTTTTATTATTCCAATCAGTGACGAAATTTGGCAATGCGCCACAATGGACCGCATACTTGAGGGGTCTGCAATACCTCCTGATCATTTTATTTTAGAAGTTGTTTCTAGGCATTTTCGAACCCCTATGGTATGGCAAATTAAAAGCTGGTCTGAGCAAACTGTGACTTTGAATGGATGGGGCATACGCAATATTAGAATAGCAACGCTGGAGACAACGTCGCCACAACTTTGCGAGGTCTTGGTGCTTTACGCCGCGACACTCAAACCTCTCGCCCGACCAATGCGACTCTGCAGGGCCCTTCATTTTAGACAGTCCAGCTGCAAGTGGGCACGGCCCTTGCCTCCCCCCCCCATCTACGAGGACGACGTTTCCTACAGGATACGATCAAGGTCTAGGTCTGAAGCATGAAGGCCAACCCTGCTGCAGTTCATAACAAGGACACCATAAATGCCACTGCATACGAGGAAGCTTTTCCCGCCGTGGGCCATGGGTAGATCCTGGTAAAATCCCACAGTGGAGTGACACAAGTTCATCGTTCAGGACCGGTCTCAAAAGATGCCTTCCCTTTCCATGAGGTAAGGCGCCTGGTATGTACGCTCTGAGGTATTTCTAGTAAGCTCTTGCTTTCAACTGTCACGCGGTCGCTTTTTCGTCGGAACATCCTTAGCACCAGTAATGTTTCATCGAGGCCCGTCGCTCCGCTGCTGGCAACAATCGAAACCGAGACATTTCTAGTGCTTTCCCAAAGTTTATACCTGCTGATTGGCTTATTAGCTGGTATTATTTGGAGAACAATAGATTGATTTTTTAGAAATACTCGATGTGTTTTCAAGGGAGTATTCATACACATCAATTTAATTCCACTTCTTTTCCAGTTAGGTGCACCCTACCCTCTGCTACCATAGTGGAGAACTCATGTTGAGGATTTGCTAGCACAGCTCAGTTGGAGCCATTTTCCTTTCGCTCTGACATTGCCGCTGGACTCTTCATACCTTCCGCCAAAGCGCTTTTGGAAACTATTTACACTCCAACGCCATTCCCTCGCGTGACGCGCTGGCATTGGGGAATATGAATAACCCGTATGACATTTTCAAGGGATTTACAAATCATCACGAGTTATCACAAAAGTGTTGAGTCGTAGCGTTGCTTGCTTGGCCAGCGTGTTCTCATTTGCACATGTAAAGAGAAGTCACGGAGTTGCTAGCAGCGGCTAGTAACGCTGGGTGACGCATTCGAATACTCCAGCGGCGACGCTACGGCGGAATCGAATAAACTAGGCTTTAACTTTTCCAAGCAAGCAAATGCTGTACACGCGTTCACCATCGTGGTGGCAGAGGATAGTTCTAGAATTAGTAATTATGGAACGATATGAAATTGTTGATGGATTGATAATGAAAATAATGGGTCGTTACGGCCGTCGCCGCCATGGCGGAGAGGGCGTCTTGCGCGTGACGAGCGGGCGTAACGTCAGACTTTTGTACTCCGACGCCAGGTCTTCGTAGCATTGACAACCCGGCGCGCTGGGTGTCCGAGTCAGTATGATGAGCGCAGATAACGAAAAGAAAGGCGCTGCCAGCCGGCCTGGCACTCTCTCGGCCGGCCAAAGTGCAAACCGGCTATCTTTGCGTTTCCGCAGAGAAGGATCGTTTACTTTGGCTGTACAGGATAGGGATGGGAGCAATCCTAGTTTGGGAGGGGGTGCACTCAGCGTTCCAAACAGGAGTGGCGGATGCAGCTTTCAGATGTCTGAGGCTCTGTTGTAATGTAGGCAGGTGCAGACGAAGGTTTATTGGAACAACTGAGACATACTGAAGAGAATAACGGCTTTTATAGGCCACGAATGCAATGATATCACTTCCATGTTTACACATGATATATCTTGATATGATGATAAGATTATTGACCATTGCTTGTAGTCGATTGCCCATAACACCTTCCTTTCCTCAGTTAGAGACGGTACGTTTTCTGGACCGGATCGATATTGAGTTGACGCGGCGCTCGACGGCTGCGTGACGAACGTCGAGGGGTTGCCGTTGGCGGTATGGTTGCATTTATTCCTGAATTTCCATCGGTTGCGATTTCTGCGTCATTAGCGGGCGCATTGTCGGCGACGGCGGCATCTCCATACTGGTGTAATGGCAGGTCGAAGATATCCAGAAACTCGTTGATTGTTGACTGGCTATGGCGAGGCTTCAGTTGATTAACGTGTCGAGTCCATACGAGGTCCCTGCATCGAACGAGGTAGGTTACTTTTCCGATACGTCGAACAACAGTGCCGGGAGTCCATGTGCTTTTTGATGTTCGGTAGTCTTTCGCAAAGACGTTGTCGTTGACTTCGAAATGGCGTGAGCGGGTTCCATGATGTCGGTTGAATTGAGCTTCCATTTTGACATCGCGTGGTCCCACATTATTTTCAGTTGATGGCATCATCAGGTCCAGCGTGTTTCGAAGTCGGCGTCCGAGAAAGTTCTCGGCTGGTGAGAGGTGGTTTGGTCCTGATGGGCAGGGCGTGGAACGGTAGGCCATCAGAAATGTTTGTAGGGCGTCTGTTGTTGGTTCTTCCCCTTTCATCTTAACTAGAGCTCGTTTGAACGTGTCGACAAAACGTTCGGCTTGCCCATTGCTTTGTGGATGAAACGGTGGGGTACGAACGTGCGTAATTCCTCTGGAACGGCAGAATTCCGCGAAGTTTGCTGAGGTAAATTGTGTTCCGTTGTCCGTGACGAGTGTAGTTGGATTGCCAAAACTTGCGAAAAGTTTCTTCATTGCATCCATCGTAGCGGTTGTAGTGATGGAGCTCATCTGGGTGATTTCAGGCCATTTTGAGAAAGCATCCACGATTATCAGGTAATAGACTCCATCAAGCGGTCCTGCGAAATCAGCGTGTATGCGTGTCCATGGGGAAGTTGACTTTGGCCAGGAGTGTAAGTCGGTTTTGATGGAATTTTTGGCAGCTAGCACGCATTTACTGCAGGTTCTGACGAGGCTCTCGATATCGGTATCAAGCGTAGGCCAGTAGACGTAGCTTCGAGCTAGCATTTTCATCCGTGTCTGTCCCGGGTGGGCCTTATGTAGCGAATTGAGAACTCGGCGTTGGTGGGATTTCGGATTCACGAGGCGATTTGAAGTCAGAAGGCAACTATCGACAGTTGATAGAGAATCACGACGGTTGTAGAAATGCCATAATGGGGAGTCATTATTGATGTTCGGCCATCTTCCTGTTCGGTTGTATTTGATCACATCTGTAAGTATAGGATCTGAGGTAGTTGCATCGCGAATTACCTTTGACGAGACCGGAAGTTGGCGAAGATTGTCCATGACTTCAGCAGCAATATCAGAGTTCACGGCAGCAATCACGCGATCCTCAGCTTCCGACGAACGTGACCCAATGAGACGTGATAACGCATCGGCCTGTCCGAAATCCTTCGTATTGACGTATTCGATTGTGAAATTGTAATTCAGCAAAATTGTGGCCCATCTTTGGAGACGGTTGGCGCTGTAGACTGGTATACCCTTTGTGCTTCCGAAAATTGCAAGAAGGGGTTTGTGATCCGTTCTCAATGTGAAATGGCGCCCATGGAGGAATCTGTGAAACTTTTGCACAGCATAAATCAAAGCTAGTCCTTCCTTTTCGATCTGACTGTAATTCTTCTGTGGAGGTGTCAGAGCGCGGCTTGCGTGGTAGACCGCTTTTTCAGTTCCATTTGGGAAAAGGTGGGTCAGAACTGCTCCGATTCCGTAATTTGAGGCATCTGCGGCGACTATGATCGGCAAGTTTGGATCAAAATGCGTCAGAAGTAGATCCGAGTTGAGCGTTTCCTTGATGCGATCGAAATAAGCTTGGCACCTCGAACTCCAAGTGTATACAGTATCCTTTTTTGTCAGAGCATCTAATGGAGCACGGAGGTTGTGTAGATTTTTGACAAATGTTCCATAGAAGTTCACCAATCCTAGAAATGCTCGAAGTTGACTTACATCCTTAGGAGGTGGTATTCTTCGTATTGCCTCGATTTTCGCAGTATCGGGGCTGCGTCCTTCAGCATTAATGACGAATCCAAGGTATGTGATCTCAGTCTGCAAAAAGGCGCATTTTTCAAGACGAACACGGAATCCGTAGTTGTGTATTCGTTGAAATACGGCTTCGAGGCGTGTGTTGTGTTCGTCGACGGTCTTGCCCGTTACAATGAGATCGTCGAGGTAAGCGGCTACACCGTCCAATCCGGAAATAAGGGAATCCATTTGTTGCTGGAAAATACCAGGAGCGGCCTTGACCCCGAAAGGTAGGCGATTGAAACGGTAAAGTCCTCGATGTGTATTGATCGTCAGTAGTGACCGTGAATCCTCATCCACTTCTATCTGTAGATAGGCTTCGGCAAGATCGATTTGTGAAAAATATCGTCCACCATTCAGTTTGGTGAAGATATCTTCGGGCGTTGGGAGAGGGTGCTGGTGCTGTTCAAGTGCGTCGTTCAGTCCAGTAGAGTAGTCTGCACATAGACGAATTGTTCCATTTTTCTCCTGAACGGTGACTATGGGAGCAGCCCAGTCAGAGTGATCGACGGGCGAGAGAACGTCCGCAGCAACCAGCCTTTCGATTTCCTGTGAAATTCTAGGTACAGAAGCGTATGGAACAGGTCGTACCTTCATGAATATAGGTTTGCTATTCGGCTTCAGTTTGAGCGTTGCCTTCGACTTTGTGCAGCGTCCTAGTCCTGGTGCGAAAACTGAGGGAAACTGCTTCTGGAGCTTCGTGGTAAGTGATGACCGTTGACTGCTTAACGTTGAATTGGATACAGCATTGCAGACGACATTTTCAGCGAGATTTCGTGAAAGTATTCCATGTTGTGCGATCCAATCGAGGCCCAGTAACGAGTTTGTGTCAGCAACGTGGCAGCTTCCATTCCCTTTTTGACCATCGAGAATAAAGTTGCATTTCAAATGTCCACTCACGTTGATTTTCTTGTTGTTTGCTGACTTCAGTGTGACGTAGGGCGGCAACAGTGGGGGACGACCGATTGCTATCCAGTCCTTGTAGCTGAGTAAGGTAACATCAGCACCAGTGTCGAGTCGCATTCTCACTTCACATCCATTTATCGTTACGGTTCGGTATATGCGGTCGACAGTTGCCATTTCCGAAGTTGTGGATGCGATGACAACAACATTGCTGGCTTGTCTGTGTCTCATCTTCGGCTTCGGCTTGTGCTTCCGTTTTGTGAAGTTGCGGCAGAACTCTTTCTTGTGACCAACCATTTTGCAGTCGTGACATGTTTTGTTGATGAAATCGCAATCCTTGGACCAGTGACTGCCTCCGCAGCGAAAACAGGGTGAAGGCGGATCCTTCGGTCGAGTTGTTTTGGCATTGGCAGCGTTGATGTGGCTTTGAGGTGGAATTTGTTGCTGAATTCCGAGTACCCGGGCATCTTGTCGAATGTCCATGAATTGCTGGATCTCGGCGCTGAGTTCCTTCAGCGTGGTTTGCGGCTTGTCTTCCATCTTTCGGAGTGCTCGAGTACGTAAGTCGGCATCCTCGGTCGCAACCAATCCACAAATCCAAACCAGGCATTTCATCTGTTCAGGTGTCACTTCGTTGAATTCAGCCATTTCGTGACGTCGATTTACCATTCCAGTGTAATCGCGAAGAGCTTCACCATTGTGTTGTGTCTTCAGGTAAGCATAGCGTCTAGCGAATATTGATGTATTGTGTCCAAACAGCTCCTTGAGAGTCTTAACTGTGTTTTCCAGAGTGATCTCGGAGGTTTTCTGGGGCAGAATGTGACTGGCGAATCGTGCATACGTTGTGGAGTCGAGTTTCGAGACGATCAATCGTGCTCTCGCGGCTTCGTCCAGTGTTGAGCCATCGCTCGAAATGACATCCTCGTATCGATTGTACCATACATCGAATGTTCCGCCATTTTCCGGATCGTAGTTGAACTCCGGGAGTCGTGTGGACAGCGAGTTCGTGACGAATTCCGCTGTAGTTGCTGGAGCGGAAGGAGTACTGGAACCGATTGTCGACATCAGGCGTTCCATTTGTTCCATCATAGTCTTCTGTTGTTGTGCGGCCTGGCTCAGAACTGCATTCAGTGTCGTCTGCTGGCGTTCCTCAGACTGCCTCATAACAGCATCCAGGACGGCTTGTAGGGCAGCAGAATCCATTGCAGTTGTCGAATAGGGAGGCAGGGAGTAAGTAGATGTAGATGCCTGATCGCCACTTGTTGTGATGTAGGCAGGTGCAGACGAAGGTTTATTGGAACAACTGAGACATACTGAAGAGAATAACGGCTTTTATAGGCCACGAATGCAATGATATCACTTCCATGTTTACACATGATATATCTTGATATGATGATAAGATTATTGACCATTGCTTGTAGTCGATTGCCCATAACAGCCTCAAAATAGGGTCTCTAGGAAGGCAATGTCCGATAACGCGATCAGTTATCTGATGTGAATGGAGTTCGAGCGGCCCCTCTTAGAAAGGTTGGCACTCAGGAAGGAATCTCTACAGTATTCGATTCTTAAATTTATCCGCTGAAAGGTGTTGTAGACTGCGCTTTTTCCATGGGGTGGTACAGGAGAATCGGTTAGCAAGTTGCTTATTTACTTATTACCAAATGAATCCAGAGAGTCGTTTTATAACAGTCGTAGATGCGAAGTGGACGTTTTTTGAAAAAATTTAGCTGTGAAAATGGCGAAAACATTCTCAAGGTCACACTTCTAGCTGAATGGGTTTCTCCAAGCAAAATCATTTTGACGGTGGCCGAAACTCTTCAACAAAAAGGAACATCAGGGGCGGTAGTAAACTAGACAGAACTCAGAGTTCAGTACCATGATAATGCCAGAGTTACGAGGAGGAATTGATGTTCGAGACATCGTTGTTACCCTCAATCTTACTGGGAACTGCCGCATACATAATTGTTTGCAAAACTTACACCCCCCTGGGAGGCGATCCCGCAGCTTCTGTTCCAATGGCAGCGATACATCTCTTTGCACCATGCTCCATTGTTTACAATGTACGCAAGATGATTGACATCCTAAAGTGTTGCACATGCATGTTAAAAAGTGGTTGCGCGCGGAATCGAACCACTGACCGTGTAGACAGCAGCAGGGCGACATTGCGCTACACCACCCAGCGACGAATGGGTTGGCTACTGGGGCCGTATACGTTGACATTTAAAATGGTGACATGCCAACGTATAAGTCTTTCCCATCACGTAGCTGCTCATTGTAACCAAGTTTTGTGGCGATAGCGACTGACAGGATAGCCTAACCCTTTTAGAAACCTTCATGCATACAATCCCTGATAGGCTCCCCTGGGTTCTTTACCCGTCGTTCATGTACACCAACCATCGCAACTTACAAGAAAAATATTAGCTCTTGCAGCGACGAGAGCTAAAATCAGTTTTTGATAAGCGTGCACTCTTCCTTCTTCAGTCCACGTTGTGTTCCGTATATAATGAAAGTCACATTTTCTGGTCAGATATGATATTGGTGCTTTCATTGACCGATCCGTTCAGCTAATTGTTTTTCCTCTATTTGTTCTGTCTTTCTCTAGTTTGATGTTCTGTGTTCCCCCGTTTTTCTTGATAATGTTTTTGATTTAACTAAAATTACGAATTGAGGTTAAATCGGCCGAATATTTCGTCAGAAGAGTAGATTGTCCAGTATTTCTAAAAGCTCAATTTTGAAGTCTTTTTGGAATTTCAGGTCTGCGTGGCTTCTCCTTTCGTCTGTTTTCATAGGAACTCTACGATTCTTTCTATTTTGGCCCTAAAGCATTTGTTTTCTTAGGCAACTTGAACAAAAAGGAGAAATAAAACACACAAGTTGTCGTTTTCACCTTTGCAAAATCCACATTTCACCAAATCCGAAAGTTGTCGGCAAAAAAATTCAGGAAAGATACACTGGAAGAATAGAACTTAGCAGTTAAGGACGAAATAGCTGATATTCAATTGTCCAGGATAGATGAATAAATTCGGAAAACCGTCCTTCATTGGATTCGGATGAATATTAGGAGAATTCTTGCAATAATCAGAGAAATTTTTTGGAAAAATTCTCAAAGCATTAAGTTCACTTATTTTGTAGGGCAGATTTTTCGACTGCTGAGTGTCCTAAATCCATGCCCCGAGGTTGGCCGAATTTTCGAAAATTGATTATCACGTCTAAACTACATAATAAATCGAATATATCAGTAAGAGTGAGAAATAATTTTATTTTTGGCTGTGTTTATAACGAACGCGTTATTCGTATAGATCTTAAAGGCAGCATACACGCTCAGAAACATGGTTGAGATAACAGCATAATTAGGACCGCCTGGCCCCTACCATGTCGTCAACGGCGTTTGAAGCGCTGAAAACCATCCAGTTTGACAGAATTCGAGCATTCCCGTCTCGAAAGCCTGTGGAACCCCACCCCTACGAATAACAGAATGAAGAGTGGAGCATGTGAAAGCATTAGATAACTTAAAGTGATAGCACTATCAAATGAGAGCCTACGAGAGAAACGGCTTGATTCACCTGAATATAACATGTCTGTTTACTGATGAAATGCTCCATTTTCTAAGCCAGCCGGGGTAGAGCGGTATTCTTGAAAGTGGATGGGAATTAATCGGTATGTAAACAAGTCATAATCAGGGGAATCATGCTGTTTCTCTCGTAGACTCTCATTTGATAGTGCTATCACTCTAGATTATCAAATGCTTCCACATGCCTCACTCTTCATTCTGTTATTCGTAGGGGTGGGGTTCCACAGGCTTTCGAGACGGGAATGCTCGAATTCTGTCAACCTGGATGGTTTTCAGCGCTTCAAACGCCGTTGACGACGTGGTAGGGGCCAGGCGGTCCTATTTATTCTGTTATCTCAACCATGTTTGTGAGCGTGTATGCTGCCTTTAACTGATAGATGTTATTCTTCCATGTGTTTTTCTGAAGAAACATAGTTCCAGGATGCTTTTTGAAAGTGGTAATGTATCGATTACGAAGGTGATAATGGCAATGTGTGTTTTGTTTTTTCTCAAGATTACGCGAGAAAAAGGAAGGTACAGGGTCACGACAAAAGTGATTAGTAAACTAAAAATAAGCAGTGACGAAAGAAAAAAAACAAAGCAAACACAAAATTCAAAAATAATAACTTTAAAATCTCCATTTTAGCGCATTCTGAAGCAGCTATTTCTTTGACAGGTCTCTCAGCCAGTTATAACTATTTTTGGTATGTTCTTCTGGACCAAAAACATTAACAAGAAAAATCGGAAACACAATACAAGAAACCTGGCCAAAAAAAGAGCAATCAGAGGTGGAAAAATCAGCTGCTCTGTCCTTCGCTGATCAATCAACGAAGGAAAATATTGCTGTATCGATCGCGTTGTCACTGCACATGGCGAACGGTACGCCAGCAGTTCGGGAATTGACGTGTATTTAGATTGTTCTTGGCTCAACTGCGGCTGCAATGATGATGGATGAAGACCTCCGAGTTGGCGGGTTACGCTAAAAAGTCCTCTCGAGGACTTTTCACCGTAACCCGCCATCGTTGTCTAGTGCACTCCTCAATTGGCGCAGTTTCTCACGGCTGACCTGCGGAGAGCGCCGATTAATTCGCGGACATCAATGTTCGCGATTGAGGGTTTCGAGGGGGGCTGAACACCAAAATGAAACCGTTTGTGTGATTTAACTAATATCATGTCTTTTTTTCAATAGTAAGTATTGAGTGCCTTTTTTTTTGGTACTAGAATAGAACCGAAGAAAGACAAGACATTCTTAGAACCACAAAGTTCTTATATAATGAATAACAAAACGGTCCTATTTTGCGAGTAAAAGGGTTCTCGAGTAATATTAATACTTTTCCGTGGACTCATCCACTCCACTTCCCTATTCCTTTTTATTTTTTGTTGGAACGTTTCTGTTAGCACCGAATCACATTTGCTTGGAGATCTCCTTTCTGATAGAATTTACTTTGCTTCTTCTTTATCGCAAGTGTAATCAGCAACGTTAGCAAAGAATTGAGTAATTTTGTTGAAGAAATTGCGCAGTGCTATAAAAAGTGAGTGTTTGGTAGAACAGCGTCAGCTTACACATAGACGAAGCGTTCGTGGCTATTTACCAGAATAAACATTAAAACCCCAATCATCCTAGAGATGCCAGTCGATGGCACAGTAGTAGTGTCTTTTTCTTTGTGTCTCCGGCGCAAGAGGTGGAGTGGAGGGCGCAGCAAGCGCTAGGTAAAGTGGGCGCGGCATGCCTGGTTGTCATCGGTACCGCAACCCCGACGCCACGCTCGCGCGTGACGCTCTGGTGTTGAAGAGTATGAATAGCGCCCAAAGGGCACCACAATGTTTTGACGTTGCGACGTCACTACGTCGCTGCCAACGAGCGGCGACCGACGCGGCGACAATAATGCTTGGAAGCATCATTAATAAGAGGTCCGCAGTATATTCGGGTACTTCGAGTATTGGAATAATCGGATAATTGAATTTTTTTCTACAATCTCAGAATCTGTTCTAACTTTTTCTGTTTCCTTTTGGTAAGCCTGGAGTAAATGCTCCCACAATCAATGACAGAACAGATTTGTGGCCATTCATAGAATTGCAATGAACATCCATTCCAAAATATTGAAATAATCGAATTTCAGAAGAATCGATAGCTTCAGTTTTATGAAAGGGTATAAGTCTACTCTCCCATGAAATAAGGGAGCCTACCACCCTGGAGTAATGCTCGGAACAAGATCGGTTCGAACACATTCTGATACTGAGGAGAAAATTCAAATATTCGAATACTCGGTGCGCCCAGGCATAGTCGGCAGAGTACGGACAGGCTTGTGGTCGCCGCGTCAAGGCTATGGCGTCGTTTATACTTCCGCCGAGGCGCGGCGTAGTGCATTTTAGGGATCGTTTATACTTCTGCCGCCTAGCAGCGCGGCGAAGTGCAATCCTATAATATCGATCGTGCTGCGCCGCGTGATCAATATCACAGAAATGCACGGTGCCGCGCCGCTTGGCGGCGGAAGTATAAACGGCCCCTTAGCCATATCGACCGCGCGGCACCGCAGGACGTTTAAAGTTCAACTGCATTAATTTTGTAAAAGGCGCCGCACGCGGCCGCTGCCGCCGCCTGAGGGGTCGTCTAGTCTTCCGCCGCCGAGCGGCGCGGCAAAATGCAATTTTATAATATCGATCGTGCCCCGCCGCGTGATCAATATATCAGAAATGCAACGCCCCGCGCCGTTCGGCGTCGGAAGTATAGACGGCCCATGAGATGAGCAGGCGGCACGGTGACGATGGTGTCAAAATGAAGTAAGTGCTCCTGGAATCGGGCTCATAAACGATGATTCCTCATGGGTAGAGTTGAATTAACCTTGGGATATTGATTTTCTGTAACCCATAGCATGGAGAAGCACATTAAGTCAGGTTAAAACTAATCGATGCCCATGAATTCATCGTTTATTCAAAATAATATTGAGAAACATTGATTTAATTGTACTCATTTGTTCTTATTTGCGCAGTTTACTTCCAGGCATTAGACCCTAATTCGTGAATGAATCAATGATCCGAACACGACCGTTTGAAGAGTCATAATGACCGAAATCTCAGGAGTTCATAAATCAGATTTTTCAACTGTTTCATATTGCCTCCAATTCAATGTTCAGATATTTAATTGAACAATGAGTCTATTGTTTTTTTTTTCAAAAATTAGTCGGATCACTTGAGAACGTTTGAAATATTTTCGCGTTCGTCTATTCGACTCATTGAAGCATCGTATTTGAGTGGTATTATTCTATAACATGGACTAGTTGTCCGGCTGGATGAATGGGTCTACAAACGATTTCATGGTCACAACAAACACTTACTGTGATACTTAGGAGAGGGGGTGATACCTAAAGGCAGCATACACGCTAGTAAACGTGGTTGAGATAACTACGGGAATATGTAGAATGGTATATCTCAGATTGCAATGCCTACGCATTTTGAAGCGTCCAAAACGACCCACAATGCCGTTACAGGAGTAGCAAGTTTGGCCCCGCCCGTAATTTCACGCCCCCTGCATTTGGCCGTTTCCGGCAACGCAAGGTTGCTGGGTCATCTTCATCATCGGTACTCTTGGTGGATTGCCTAACAAGTGATCCACACATGTCACTGACGGCAAAGATGACCCAGCAACCCGCGTTCGAGGAAAAAGGCAAATACAGGGGGCGTAAAAATACGGGCGGGACCAAACTTGCTACTCCTGTAACGGCATTGTGGGTCGTTTTTGACGCATCAAAATGCGTAGGCATTATGTTGCAAGTCATACGGTTCGATTCAAATTGTTGTCCCAACAATGTTTACGAGCGTGTATGCTGCCTTTAAGGATTCGGTGTATTTCTGGTGCGTTTGTCTCAATTTCGACGTCATTTTAGTTCTTCCCGGGGGCCACTTAATCAATATAGCCAATAATTTCAAAATCGAAGATTATCGTGAACACTGCCGTTAAGAGAGTACGCTTCCATTTCACCAAGGAGTCAGCTTGGATCGATTAATGTCGCCATTCCTCACCGCGGCAGGAAATTGTCCAAACCATTTCCTTCCGCCGCTCGCTGACGGCATCGCTCCGGGAGTTGCTGCTGTCACGGCGGCGGAAGCACTCTGCGAGGTTATCCCCTCGCCGCTCTCGTGCGGAACGTAGCCATCCTCACCCGCTGCGTGGCGTCACCCATTCTCCGACATTGCCGTGCCGCAGCGGGACTCGCCGCGGCGCAACTCTGCAGAGCTCTTAAGGCGGAGCAATTGCCTGAGGGCCGCGGCGTGCCGCACCCCCTTTTTTCGCCGCGCCGCTCGGTGGCGGAAGTATAAACGACCCCTATCAGTGTCTTTATTGCGTTCGAAGCTTCTCGTTGTTCACGAGTTCCGGTTAAACGTCAAGCTAGTTCTTCACGCCTCCTGATAAATTGTTGTTGGAGTCGCACCTAACGAAGATAATAGTGAGCACGATTCAATAGAAATGCTGTGTGGATCAGAATCATAAAACAAAAGGTGGGTTTTGGAAACTGGGAACTAACAAAAAAATGGAGAAAAATGGATAAAAAAGCCACATTGAGTCGGCTTTGGCGCTGGAAACCCGACTGACTCGAGCGCGTGCGGCAGCAAAGCGTGTCGAGACGCAATTGCGGACCGGAATTCGGCCCAGAGAAGCACACTATACTGTTCCGAATCGAATAATCGGATGAGTATCCGACTGTTTCAGTAGGATAAAAAAGTCGACTTTTTATTCGAAAAGTCGGATATTCGAAAAAGTGCGATATCCGACTACATTCGAAGAGTCGATTATTCGAAAAAGTGTATTATCCGACTATGGTCGAAAAGTCGGATATTAGAATAATTCGACCACAGAAAACTGCACGTCAGCCATACTCCTAGAGAATAATTATGCTTGTGCGGGAGGCCTGTTTCATCTCAAACGCCGTTGTTCATGGATCGAGGTAAGAGCTGGCTAGTTGGGCGACTCTGTGTGCAACTTAAGTTATTCATTTGAGCATAATGTTTGATTATATTTTTCTCTTGGATGAAATGTTGTGGGTTTCAGTCAGCTGGGAGCGATTTTTTCAAAGAAAATTTAGCGATGTTGCAGACAGACTTCTGCTACATATTTATTGGACGCCTACAGTGCGTGTCCAGCAGTGTCCATCATTGTGGGCACCCTCCTGTGCGTCTGTCAAGTTGTTCCCTTTCGCATTCACCAGTTCACAAATCTGGCCATGGTTAGCAAGATGCCTTTGAAGGCACAGGACACCCAAAAAAGTAATTTTTAGATTGCTTGCTTATCTTAGAGAGAGTCACACGCTGATTACAGTGGTGTCTCTAAAATTGTCCAAGACCTCCTTTGAACAAAGTTATGGCTCTTCAAAGATGCCAAGATCCTGAGGGTGATAAATTGGTTAACGAGTTGTCTCAGGCACAAGCACGCTCATGCCGATCATTTTTTCCGCTGGGCTACCGTAACCCTCCTTTAAAAATTTTCCAAATGTCAACTTGGATGTGAGCACATCGTAATACCCTACAAACATGTTTGCACAATTTCAACCTCCTCAGCCACTTCCCAGTGGCTTCTCGAAGAGAGCGGTGTGTGAATGAATGCATACCGCTCCTCTGCCCTTTAATACCCCGCATGTTATGAGCGTGTGTTATCGTTCGTTATCATGTTTTTGTTCAAGAATGGTTACGGTAGCCCTGCGGAAAATGATCGCCATGGGCGCGCTTGTGTCTCAGGCCTGTATTTCTCTTCATTCGCAAGCGTTGTGCGAGAGCAAGCCAGGATAAGGAGACAGTCCGGCAATGGACTGAAGAACGGTGATTGGTTAAGAATTCATCCATCCATCCAGTCGATATCGAGGTCGAAAATCCGGAAGGGGTCGGGCCTGTGGTGGTGAGCGAAGGGGTCGGGCCTGTGGTGGTCGCTTATATCTCGCTTATTTGGAGGGAATTGAGATCTCTGCATCTGGCACGTGTTATACAGGAGGGGTCTTCTACACAATTACATGAAAATCTCAAAATTCATATCTGAGGGTGTACTGTGCCTTTGAGGGAGCGGCCGGTTATGCCCTCTCATTCCGTTGAGTAAGACTTTCTTGGCCTTCAGCGACGCTCGCTAAAATTCTTCCGTCAAAGGTACAAGCACGCTCATGCCGATCAGTGGACGAAGGGCTACAGTAACCCTCTTTTGAAGTTTGTCCCTGTGTCAACTTAGATATGAGCACATCGCACTAGCCAACAAACACGTTCGCACAATTTCGACCTCCTCACCCACTTCCCAGTGGCTTCTCGAAGAGAGCGGCGTGTGAACTAATGCATACCGCTCCTCTGCCCTTTTATACCTCGCATGTTATCAGCGTGTGTTATCGTTCGTTATCATGTTTTGTTTACGAATGGTTACGGTAGCTCGACGTCAAAATATCAAGCATACGAAACCAGCAAAAACAATATAGCAAAAACATCAAGCAACAATGAGTTAAAAACTACCAGTATTCAGACCATGTAATTTATTCGATTTAAAGCGGATACACGTATAGCCCGTATATTCGAGAGTCAAAGTAACTGTTCCGTGAAGGATTAGCGCTCACCAAGCTCGCTGTCGAAGTATTCAGTTACAAGTTTCTTGAATGCCTTATGACTCAAGGGGATATATTTGAGTCTCCCAAGCCGTTCAAATGCTGGGATCGCCCTAATAATAAAGAAGAAGCGCCTGCAGTTTAGATTCTGAATTTTTACATGCAGGATTTTCCAGAAGCCCCTCCCCTGGTACTGGATGTTCTCATCTCGACAATACATTTCAGGCCCGGAGACCAAAGTCCGGTTGATACAAGATTTTGTGCAGTAGTGAGTGAGTCATTCAACTTTCTTCTTATCAGAAGTAGATTGCAAGTTGAGTTCACTAATCCTGTTTTCTGCAAACATGGCATTTGTTGATAATGGTAAAAACTCTAGCTTTCTGATCACTAACTTCCTTGTGAACCCGTTTTTGCACCTTTTCCAGTTTAACCAATGCTTTTCTTTGTGTGGACATTAGACCGGCGTCCCATACTCAAGAATAGGTCTCACGTAAGTTTTGTAGGCCCTATGTAGTACCGCGCTGTTTCTTGCACCCAGTCCCTTGAATATATTATTGACAGCCACGGTGGTTCTGGTATTCGCAATGTTTATCGAAACTTAGGCTTTTTGTGAGGATAAATCCCAGGTCAGTGATCTGCTAAGACACTCTCGATCTCAGTCCGCTTCTCGACAATGTAAGTTACAGTTATTTGAGAGAACCCAGGTGCAGAGTTTTCGTTTTTCCCCTTCGATAACGGTAAGTCCCATTTTAGGAGACCAAGGCCGCCCCTTTCCGCTTCTTGAATGACCTCAATGTCCTCCCTGGAGCCCGGTCCGGGCGAAAAATATTCAAATTATATCGTCTGCAAAACGCACAGAAATCTACTCCAAACCCACTTAATAAAACGCCCAGCTCGCTGCGTGTATATATTGAACAGGATCGGTGAAAGGACTCCACCCTGTGAGAACCCCACTAGACACAGGATGAGCTTCCATACGCGAATGCGAATTGTTCACTCGGACCGAAAACGTCCTACCCTTCAGAAATGAGGTAATCCAGGAAACTATGAGCGGGGTGTACGCTCTACCATTGTTAAGCTTTTGTATTAGCTTATGATGCTGAGACTTCTGGTCAAAACGCCTTGGAAAAATCGGGAAGAATACTACATCAACATTATTATTTATCATTGATATCATGTTCATTATGTAAAGAGTAACCAGACCATACGGTTGTGATAGACCAACGAAGGCAGGTGGAGTGAGTATTAAATCCTGCTTCGAAATAATATTGGTTGTGTTGTAGAGCTGCTGCTTGTAAACGAAGTGGAAGAATGAGCTTTATTAGCTACTACGAAGAATCTGCAATATCAATGACATTCAGATGCCCTCATAGGCCGTATCGTACATAACCCGGGTTTCGTAATACGCGTTAACATGCAAGCTGCTACGTCACAGTCGATACACACACGGCCGCTGCAGCCAAAGCGCAACGGCGATGAGTCATGGTACAACACGTGCAATGGCAACCTAATTGAACCAACACAAGAAGGCAATAAAACCAAAGTTAAACACGTCACAATAACTATACATAATTATACATTATTGTTCCTACAACACCTCCCCCGTTAAGTTATCACTTGTATGTCTTCGCTTGATTTCGGATCCACGACCATGCGCGACGGCGGCCGACGATGTCACGAGTAGATCGTCTAAGCTGTAGAGGAGCAGGCGGCGTTCGCTGGCAGTGTAGTCGATTTAGATCATCAAGGTTGAGCACGGTTGCTGATCATCGGCAGGTCGAAAATCGTCCAGAAGTCGTTTTGATATTGTCGTATCATCTCTCGGACGTAGCTGGTTGATGCCGGGTCCACTCTAGACCTCCCACAGCGGACGATGTAGGTGGAGTTTCCTGTTTTACGCAATATGACGGCAGGAGTCCATGTGGCTTTCGGACTGCGGTAATCCTTGGCGTAAACAGCGTCGTCGACATCGAAGTCACGAGCCCGGAGCACCATGTCGGCAATTGAATTGTCGTTCCATCTTGGCGTCACGTGATCCTGGTGCACTGTGACGTTTGGAGACAGCAGATCCAGCTCGGTTCGCATCCGATGCCCCAAGAAGTTCTC
This sequence comes from Aplectana chamaeleonis, assembly GCA_029168955.1. Lineage (NCBI taxonomy): Eukaryota > Metazoa > Nematoda > Chromadorea > Rhabditida > Cosmocercidae > Aplectana > Aplectana chamaeleonis. The sequence goes on from JAPDOI010001357.1 coordinate 189,650, forward strand.
AGCGGGAGACAGGATTGTTCGGTCCAGGTGGGCAAGGAGTCGACCGGTATGCCATCAGGAAGGTTTGAAGTGCATCTGCTGTTGGTTCCTCCCCTTCAACTTTGCGAGTCCTCGCTTGAAGGTGCAATCCAACGAAGACGTTCCGAAGCTTGTCCATATCGCTCTTGCAAGGATGGAACGGTGGCGTGCGAACGTGGGTGATTCCCCTCGGGGAACGGCAGAACGACGAGAACTGTGAAGATGTAAACTGCGTGCCGTTGTCCGTAACGAGAGTCTCCGGATTTCCAAACTGTGGAAAGATTCTCTTCTATGACGGAGATAGTTGCAGACGACGAGATTGTTGGCATCTGGATGATTTCTGGCCACTCTGGAGTAGGCGTCGACGATAAGCAGATAGAATTGACCATCCAGCGGTCCAGCAAGAGTCTGCATGTACGCGTGTCCATGGAGAGCTGGGTTACGGCCAGGACTGCAGTTCGCTGCCCTTTGAGCGGGGTTCTTGGAGGCTGCTGCACACTTACTGCAACTTTTTGACAATTCCTTCAATGTCGCCATCCAGTGTTCGGCCCAGTAGACATGATCGGTGCGCGCCAGCATCTTCATCCTTGGCTTTGTTCTGGATGAGCCTTGTGGAGCGTCGCGAGTATACGTGCCTGGCGTTGCAGTGATGTCCGGAATCACTATGCGTGAAGCACGTTGGCAAACAACCACTAACAGTTGTGAGCGTGTCTCTGCGGTTGTAGTAGTGCCATAGAGGAGAGTCGCGATTGACGCTCCGGCCAGCCCGAAGGCCCGGACTTCGTGTGTTGTCGATCACTTGTTTGAGCAAAGGTATCCGCTAACGTTGCCGGTTCCAGATGTTTTCGGCTGAGACTGGAAGTTGACTGCAGTCTGTCTGCCAACTCAGCAGTGATATCGGCATCGACGGCGGCGATGACGTAGTCTTCCGGCTCCAGTGAGTGTG
>JAPDOI010001358.1:0-2500 GCA_029168955.1 Aplectana chamaeleonis
CTTGGGAGAAACTCTAACCTAGATTGAGGCTGATACATAAATCCTTTCAGGTATTGATGTTAGCGATTATGTTTGTGCTTCTTGAGTATTGCTTGGTGGTTTTCGTCTGCACTACCCTGTGCTTTGGAGGTGCCCATTTCGATCTGAAGTGAACAAAGCATTGATCCTTCTATAGTTGTCCTTCAGGTTCTACCCAACATAAACGTTCCAGCGACACACCTATCTCTACACACTCTTTATGCATTTCGGTGAGAATTTAAAACAACTATAGACAATCATGGTTATCATGCGCACGGCAGTGGAACTCTAAAATAGGCATAAGTGTATCTATGGTTACATCCGCGGCCTGTTTCCACAAGAAAAAACGTGTAAATTCAAACCACGGCTGGCGTGGCGGTTAAATCTCAATCTCTGAAAATTTAAACCGCCGCGCCAGCCGCGGTTTGAATTTAAACGTTTTTTCTTGAGGACACAGGCCACGGACCTAACTATAGATCCATCCTAGTGGGAAGGGCCGAACAATTTTAATTCTAAGAATGAAGAAAACCTGGTACTGCTGTAGATGGGGGACGCCAGCAAAATTATTTCATTCAAGAAAAAAAGCGATTTTAGGGAACGTCGGTACACAGGGCACATTATTTCTGAAAGTTGGGCTCCGCAGAAAAGGTCAACGATGTGGCATTGCTCTGAAATGTCGTGTAATTTTTCCATTAGATTTGGCTATCAAACTGATTTCCTAAATGTAGTGACATTGTTGCAAACGGATTTGGCAGGAGCTCTATGAATTATCACAGTCAAATCACGCGTCAGAAGGTTCTCTGGCGAGCAAATAAAGAAAAAAAAAACAAAAAAAACTACTTCTTAATTACTGCTGAACGAAATGTCGCCTTATGGGCTAGAAATAAGGTTTTCGAATGTTATTCTGCCTTTTCAGTGTAGCTCCCACTAAGGTACCAGACCTTCCCTCACCGATTAGATAAAAATCATGAAAACGAAATCTAACGCAATTTATTAGCTATAGTATACAGCAATGGAAGTAGGACCTGGTGAGGTTGCGGACTCGTCCTAACATACGGTATTTTGTTAGTGGTATCGCTCATTTTTCCGAAACAGCTGTGATAAATCGGTGAGTCCGTGCTTTCACCGATACGACTACATCTGTGGAAGCAATGAAAACAGAGTGATGTAATATGAGAGTGGAAACAAAAACTCACCGACCAATCTCAGTCATTACAAAAAATAGAGTGATAACAACTCAGACTACAGTATGTTAGGAAGAGTCCGCAACCTCACCAGGTCCTACTTCCATTGCTGTAGACTGTACTAACGCTATGCCTTTGTGGCCTAAATGCTTTCAAGGTTCACATTGTATGGAGACTAGACTTAATCTTGTTCTGATTTGATCCAAACTACGATTGACCCAAAACCCCTTCTGACGCGTGATTTGACTGTGATAATTCATCGAGCTTCTGCCAAATCCGTTTGCAACAATTTCACTACATTTAATGATTACGTTTTATGGATCGTTTTATGGCCTGACGGCTGGCTGGGGGCTTCACCCCCACACCCCCAAACTTCCGCCTCCGGCGGAAATTATCAAGTTATCTTTCCATGTATAGAATCGGCTCAGAAATTATCTTACCCCAATATATTTTGTTGTAGACGTTATTGCCTGCCGCACATGTGGACACATGGAAAGACAGACAGCGGCAAATTTTACCGAGAAATGCAAAAAATCTGCTCCAGTAGTGCACGCACTCAAGATCAATCCGAAGTGCGGGAAATCCTGTAGATTAGCGTTCTAGAGCTCGTTTCAAAGACATTCTTGTTTCTGCGGCGACCTGCGCATTGCTACGTAGTACAGCACACTTTATACGGCGTCAGGAGCGCTCCCCCTGAGGTCGAGCACACTTTCTATGGCGCCCGGCGCACTTTTACATGGGTCCCGAACACTTAATATGGCGTCCGGCGCACTCTTACATGGGTCCCGCACACTTAGTATGGCGTCCGGCGTACACTTACATGGGTCCCGAACACTTAAAGGCAGTGGTCGCGATCAAATATGCTTGTCGTCTTTTTCTCTCTAAACCCTTTTCTGGGTCTCGAGTAGTAAGAACTATAAAAAAAATCACGAAAAAACCACTGTTTTGGGCCAAATTTGAAGCCTGAACTTCCTTGTTTCTTGATGGTGGACGAGCCCACTCCACATCATCGGCATCGTTGACCTCTTATATCAAGAAGATCAGCTGGCTTGAAATTGAATTTCAATCAGTGAACCTTCGGATTTATGTACACATCTAGTCCAAAACATCGACTGAAGTGCTTGCTTTCATTGCTCAATTGTTTTTAGAAGGTAAATTTGCATTTATTTCTTTCTCTAAATGTCGATGACTTTTGACTGCTCGACATGAGACTGCGATCTTTTTGTTCAGCGCTGTGCACGTGTGCACGAACTGGCATCTTTAGGCCCTTGAAACTCTTATTCTAGCCCGTTTTTCAC